>JAPKIE010000004.1:1160259-1433601 GCA_026725045.1 Vanrija sp. TS_01
TACCCCCCCCCCCCCCCCCCCCCCCCCCCCCCCCCCCCCCCCCCCCCCCCCCCCGGGCCCCCCCCCCCCCCCGCGCGCCCGGGGGGGGCAATCCTGGAGACAAGCGGTGGGAGTCCTCAAAACGAGCATTGTCGGTCGGGGAGTTCGCCAACACACCATTCCCGTACGCCTTCACGTCAAGGAACAAAACAGGCACTTTAGAAACTGCAACACCTATGCATTTCGGCACAGTCATACTGAACTAGAATTGAGCAGCCCAAACCGTCGTGCCCTCCTTGGAATGTTAGCCTCCGCTCCCCATCACCGCCACTCACTAGACTAGCACGAACGCCTCGTCATTCGTGGCCTCTTCCTCTCCGGACCCGCCAGCGGCCATGTTGGCGTGCGTGGACGCAGTGGGGAGGGTAACTGAATTGCCCCCCGCAGCAGCATGATACGCCGCCTCGCGATCACGGGCGGCCTGCTCTGCGATTGTGGCGGACAGGCGGACCCCGGCCCAGATCGGCAGCATCTTGTCGCGTGCGTCGCGGAGGTCGCAGAATGCGCGGGTCGCCTCCGCCTCGGCGGCTGTCGCCTTGAATGCCTTGACGACCGCACGTTCCATGTCCCAGATGGCCTTGAGCCGGGCCGCCATGAGGGCGGGCTTGTTGGGGTCTCCGGGGGGCGCGAGCCTGTCGGCGACCACATCGTCGACGAAGTTGTCAATCTCAGCGTTCTTGGCAGCGATGGCGCGGGTCTTGGCCTCGGCTAGCTCTGCCACCCGGGCCTGGCATTCCGCCACGTCGGCGGTCGCGCGCGCCTCGGTGGCTTCGGCCACGGTGGCTGCATGGCGGGCCGCACCAAGCGCGGTGAGCGCGGCCTGCCACTCCTGGTGGGCGATGGAGACCTGGGGTCAGGTCAGCGCGGGAGGAGCGGAGAGCATACCGTGTCTACGATGGAGTATCTGGCCGGGGTGTTCGGTGGGGCGGGGGGCAGAGCATGGCGGCGGCGGGTCGGAGCCATTATGATGAGAGTGGGAGTAGGTTGGTTCTCGGGGTAGATGATGTTGTCGGAGGTGAGTGGGAGAACTGAGAGTTGGAAGGAGGAGAGCCGGATTTATCAAGGACTCAACTGGAGCTGGTGGGAGCGAGTGAGTGCAGACGGGATGCCGATGGCGGTGATGGAGTGATGGTGCTGGCGGATGGGTGGTGTTTGTGTCACAAACAATGGGGGCCTGTGCGCTGCTGCGACTCCCAACGGTGCGGTGCGACTGAGTGAACGAGGCGGACCAGCACACTCGTCATGGTGAGGAGACACTGGGGCCAGCCCAGTAGGACGGCAGGATGGGCGTGCTGGTCTCCCCTAGCAGGGTCAACAATCCCCCAGACATCATAACGGGCACGTACGTGCCCACAACACTGTGAAGCGTCCCGGCTGAATATCGTCGTCGAGACGTTCAGGAGCGCGCCAGTGCTGTCCTTCCAGAGGAAGGGCGTGTCTGTCGACGACTCGTCGGCGAGGATCACTTCCAGCGCCTCGCCGAGCAGCCGCCAGACGGTCCACCCGCCTTGGAGGGCGAGGGAGACTGGCACCGCGACAATCGCGAGGCCGTCTGTGTTAGAGAGAGTGATGTTCTTCCCGGGCCAACTGTGGATGGCGAGGTTGTCGTCGGTTGTGTCAGCATACATGCTCGTGCTTGATGATGGTGAGGTCATGCCGGCCGGTGGTGATAGCGAGGTGTGAGTGGGAGATGTGACTGACGCTTGTACATTGTAGCTGCGCTCTTCTGTGTGGTGCTCTTCCACGTATCTGGGTAGTTGTTGTCTCCCCCTGTGCCGTCGCCGGGGCCGCATCCGGTAGGTAGCTGGTTCCCGCCACAATCACTGTCGCACCACCTACCACCACCGCCACCATCGTCCCAAACCGAACTCCCAATGTCTAGTATGCATGCAGTCATTACGGCAGTCAATGCCTTGTCATCATTATTAAAGTCCGCGATAGCAGACAGCTGGGTCCAGTTCCCCAGTCGTAGTGGCCGTGTGGAGCAGTCCACTGCTGCCTAAAGTCGTTTTGCTGATCGTCCAAAATGTTTGTTCTACCGATGTATGAAGGTCGAATGTTTTGACATGCAAAGTGCGAAAAGAAAGCGGGTATTGTGTTCTGGGTACTTGGTTGTGTTGGATATAATCGTTCGTGTTCGGGTTCGTGATCGTGTTCGTTTCTGATTGTTCTCGATGTTGCTTCTGACGTCCTAACCCCGCTTATTCGGGCTCCACTTGAACCACTTTGGTGACCAACCCGCCTGGCGGCGCGGCGTGTCATCATCATCCTCATCGTCCCCTCGAGGTGGGCTGAGAAGCGCTTCCTCGCCCTCAGCCATACCGCGACGGCCACCGACTCTCCTGAACGCAGCGGGTGGCCGAGGCGTCTCGGGCGATGCCGCAACATTGGGTGCCGTGGTCGGAAGAGGGGGCAGAGGCCGTTCCACTCGTGGTGGATCGGATCCTGAGCTGTTCTCTTCACTGTTTTGGCGGGAAGGAGGCAGCTGGACCATTTCTGGTTTGGAGATACGGCCACGCACTGCACGGTCAGGCGTGGAAGGCCCAGCCATCACCGCTGGTGATGCTGGCGACACGGGATCGTGAGGCTCACCATACTCGGACACCGAGCCCAGCGAGCCTAGAGCACTGGTGCCCGTCGACTGGCCAGAGTTGGCCGAGGTGCCCGTTGACCATAACGTCCGGCTGAGGATAGGCGCAGACCGGCTCGCCGAGTCGTGAACAACACCAAACTCGTCCAGGACAGCCACGCGGGGTCGGTTCCCGCCAGGACCCTCACCGCTCGAGAGGCTGCTGTCGTGAGCGCTACCTGGCGCTGAGGCCGTCGTGTTGACAAGATCGCCAACTGAGCGAGACATTTGGCGCCGAGGCAGGTGTGTCCCAGATCCAAGGTTCGGTGCAACGCGCGACGGCGCGATTGGTGCGAACGGGTCGCTCTTATCCGTGAGTCCACTGGCTCGTTTGTCCTCGGATTGCCCACTTGCCCGTTTTGCAGGCACCGCCAGCGGGTGCTGTCGTGGAGGAGGACGGCGACCATGGTGATCGTTGGAGCTACCACCACTGCCGGCGGTGAGTGGTGTAGCGAGCTGCCCCACGCCGACCTGGCCAAATGGCGAGAGTAACGCCCCCGATCCTGGGTCGATGGGCACCGCACCAGGAAGGAGATGAGATGGGGTGCTCTCTCGTCGGATACCTCCCGTGGGAGGGGCAAGCGCAGCAGTTGAACGGTTGGGCGAGTCACCTAGCTGAGAGGTTCCCTGCCTTGAGCCAGTGGCAGCAGCAATAGCGCCGCCGGCACCCACAGCGGCCGCTCCAGCAACCCCCGTGGTGATGGCAGGGGCGAGGTACCCTGCGTGGGTCTGAAGGCTAGTTATTGAACCCATTGGAGAATTGTCCTCGGGCACAGATGGCGTCGCAGGGAGACTGGAGATCGACGTCCTGCCGCGCGAGAAGACGGGGAAGCTAGGATAGCTGCGAAGTCAGTACAGCACTACAGGTGCCTCGCCCACTCACTCTGATGAGGCTCGCGAGCCCTCATCCACAGGGGTTCCAAACGTGCCGACACTTGTGTTGCGCTCTGAGAAGGACGGGCGGGCAATGGACGACGGCAAAGGAGCAGAGTGCCCGCCATCTGACCCCCCGGTGGGCTGCCTGACGAAGATGCGTGTCCCAAATTCGCCAATGTCGCCCGACGGACCGGCCGCTTCAAGAGTCTGAGGGATTCCCCCCGGCGGCGTGGCCGACCCGGCCGCACTGGTCCTTGGTGCAGCAATGTCGGTCTCATCCGTGTTGTTGCGGGACCGACGGGCGTGGTACACGGCGGCTGCACTCGCACCAAGCCCCAGTGCACCGACAGATGCCACGGCGGAGTCTTCAGGAATCGTAGTGGCAAGCCGACCTGAAGCACCGGGGCGGCTGCCTCTGCTTCCAGAGCTCGCTTTGCTTCGCTGGCTGCGATTACTTCCTCGGCTACTCTTCGAGCTTGCACTGCCTTGAGTCGCGTAGATTGATCTGGTCGAGTCGGTGCCCATCGACACGTAGCTGGAGAGGCTACCGCTGTCTGCAGTGACGTACTGCCCGCTACTGCCGTTTCGACTTGACCCGGCGATGGGCGGTGACTCTTCCTCCAAGGCCTCGGCAATTTCTTCGTCAGGGGATGCCGTGATCGTCTGTCGATTGTTGTACCATAGGTCCGCGCTGCCGACATCCGAACTGAGGCGACCAGAAGAGCGCTTGGCTTCAGTACCGCCGCTCGCGGAACGGTCGCCAGGAACGTGGGTGCCACCACTTCCATGCCGCGCGCCGCTTCCGCCTCTTGTCGTGCCACTGCCAGAACGAGTGCCACCGCTTGCTGACCCAGAGCCAACGTTGCGGGAGCCCCCGCTACTAGACCGATCCTTGGGCATGGCAGCCGCAAGCCCAGCCGCACCAGCGACCCCAGCCGCAGTACCAGCAGCAGCAGCACCCCATGGAGCGCCCTCAAGGGAGCCTCTTCCAGTCCGCGGCGAACCGTGCTCGGAGGGCATTTGAACGCCAACCATGCGCTCCATGGTGTTCCCGCTGACGTTGCGTGGGGAGTCGTTCGAATATTGCGATCCTCGTGATGAGTCGGCTGAGAACTGAGAGGCGGTTGACGGCCGACGGCCTCGTCCCAGACGAGCCATCAAGGCCGCAGACCCAGCGGCAGCAGCCGTGCCGATGCCGGTGAAGCTATACCTTGAGCTGTGCACGCTGGCCGGGCGGCTGCGGCCCAACAATGCCGAGCTCTCGTCGCCACTCAGTGATGAGCCAACCGAGGAGCCAGACCTGCGGCGATCGTCGTAGTTTGGTGCGTGGAGTTCGACATCATCGGGTGAGATGCGCATAATAGGCTGCGCAACGCCCAGCCCTGCCGCACCCGCACCCACGGGGACAGCGACGCCGGGATCTGCAGTACCCACTCCAGGCCCTGCGGCGGGCGGCCGTGCAACCTTCTCGTGGTAGCCTTCTGTGGTCGGGACGGGTTGGAAGGCGGCAACCCTCTGCTGCTCGGACTTTTCTCGTCTTCGCTTCAGGCAGCACCAGAGAAGAAGAAACAAGAGAGCGAGGACGAAAAGAGGCACGAGAACCGAGGGAAGAACAATGCGAGGGATGTTGCGGTGTGAGTGATGCGCGGTTGCTGTTGGGGCAGCTGAGGACGATGATGAGGATGATGATGATGCTGTTGTTGTTGTCGAGGAGGATGATGATGTTGAAGATGATGATGAGGAGGATAATGTGGGGGAGGGTGTGGACGTCGATACGGATGAACCTGAAACTGGGGTTAGCAACAATGGGGTCAGCCGACGATCTACGCACTGGATGTCCCTATACTCGAGCTGCCGCTCGATGTCGACGAGAGAGATGAGGAAGACAGGGAGGGGGAGGAGGTGGCGGTGAGGGACGAGGACGAGGCCAGGGACGTCGGACCTGAGGACGAGGGGGACGATGTTGTTGTCACGGTCGCCGACGGTTGTGATGTCGATGGGCTTGTCGTTGTTGCGCTCGTGGAAGCCGACGTTGAAGTACTTGATGGTCTCGTCAAGCCGCCATACTCCCACCCATCACCTAATGGTATGCTTTCGCCATAGTCTGCGGGAAGGCAGGTTAGTTGGCGCCTGATTTTTTTTATTGACGCCACCGCGTCAGCAGCATCACTCACATGTCAAGGGCAGATTAACCACCTCGCCGGTTGTCACTACTTGGCCGTCTATGGTCGTCACTATCTGTTGGACAAGTCAGCAGGATGCTCCTGGCCGTCACAATGGCGGGGAAGAAGAATTGGCTCGGGTGGGAGTACTACTCACAGTCGACCACGAGAGCCAGTCTGGGAGAACCTGCCCGTCTGGCGTGACCCCACCACGCTTTTCGCGCCGTGGGCAGCCGACAAAGGCGCACCACACGCGCTGCATGGCGGGGGCGAGGCGAGGATGTGGGTTAACGGTGGTAGTGATGGAAAGGTAATGTTGAACGATGGCGGCGACGACGAAAGCAATGACAAGAGGCTGTACCGACTAGCAGGCTGGTGGTGGTGGTGGTGGTGGTGGTGGTGGTACCTGGGACTGCCAGCGGTCATTGTTTGTCTGGTTCTTGGGTCGAGGCAGTTTCCCCTGGGGCTATGACTATCGGCGGCGGCGGCGGCTGTCGCGCGCTGGGTGCTGCCCTGGGCCTGAGGAGGTTGGCCACGCTACGAGACATGCATGGGTATGCGGCGATGGTGGACCAGCAGGCGAGCGGCACCCTGGTGAAATCCGGCGTACGGCACGAGGGGCAAAGGGGGTGGTGCAAGAGGACGACGAGCGCTAGGAAAATGACGAGAAGCATAGGAACGAGCTCACCCGAGTGCATGCGATTGAGGGACATACCAGAGATTGGGGGCCTTGTGCCGGCAAGGGCAGTGCATTGCGCGCTGAGGACGTTGTGCTGTCTACGCTTGGCGACTACGACGCGACTGCTTTGTTTCCTAGGGTCATCGACTCCAGTAGTGTGGCCTTTGATGTGATGCATGCAGAGGAGCCTCGCCGAGGACGAGGGTCGGCGCAGAGGTTGAAGCGAGCAAGCAACCCCAACTCGGACCAATGACGGATACCGTTCCGCGGGGAAACCCAACCGACGAGCCGCTGCTCTTTCCTGATACAGTTGTTATGAGCACTTTCGATTACCCACCAGCACGCAAGCCACTCGTTAGGCGGCCCAAAAACCAGGACCTGCATCTGCGATATGCGCCATGCATCGTGCGTGTCCTGAGCGTCCTGGCCGTCCTGGGTGGGCCCGCCCTGGCTGCAGGCTGTCTCGGGACAGACAAGCCCACGCGCATGTACTGTATGTCGCCGCTGCCGCCCTGCGGCGACCAAGGCCCCACCCAGCTGCTGGCCCGCTGCCGTTGTTGCCGTTGCAGTCTTCCCAGTGCCAGCCTGCGTGTAGCTCTCTCTCTCTCGCAATGCTCGCAGCTTCCAACAATATAACGACGCCACATCTCAGGGCGGGCTCGGAACAACAGCTAGCATGCGCCAGCTCGGAATATCGGTTACGCGCACCAATGCCCACTGGAACACCGCAACGGGCGGGAGGAATGCTGCGATGCTTGCGCCATCCGTGCCCGACCGACTGGCCATGCCATGCCAGAGGGCCTTGGGGTCTGCTGTGCTCGGGGCGGCTTGTCGTCGACGCCATCCGTCTGCGCCCCCCGCGCCGCCCGAGCCGCCGCCCACGTCGGCGCCATCCGCGGAGAGTAGGAATTCAGGAGCCCGCGTCCTCGGCGAGCGCCAACTAGGTTGAGCGGGAAAAGTATCTCGGTGGGCGTCGTTGAGGCACGCACCCGCACACCCCGTCCACCGGATTCCAATGGAAAAAGAAATCAATCGCGCAAACAATCTGCTTACAAAATATCAATGGCCGCCGTTGCTCGCAGCTGCTTGGCTACCGTGCCTCGGTCGACCCGGGAGGCCGTGCACGTCGATGCCGGCGCGCCGGCGCCACTGACGTCCGCTGGGTCGCTGCTTGCCGGCAGGACCGTTGCATCCGACAAGAACTGACATAGCCCGTCGAGCGAGCGACGAGGTGGGCGCCGTCCTGGCCACCGCCGCCGCTGCTGCTTCTTGCAGCAAGATCAGATCCTCCCGGCCTCCATCGGCATGTTCTGTAGCACGGGCTGCTGCTGCATGCCCACATTTGTCGGTGCAGAAAGAAGGCATAGCGGGCCGGGTTAATCAAGCTTGATCGAGTCTACCGCTCCGCGAACGCCCCCCGCTCCCGTGCTATCTGTGAGGGCTGGTCATGCGCGCATCACACACTTGGCGGTCTGTTGGGCAGTCGGCGGTGCGGGCGGCCTGCATCATCGCCGCTAAGTCGGCCGAGAAGAATGTGGTCATTCGTCCGTGGTTGAGAGCGTCAGAACATTGTGCTGCAAGCCATCGCCTTCGCGGCCCATGGTCTTGTTCCCGCCCTACACCTATCCCGGGTGGCGTATGCGGGTGGCGTCGTAGTGCTATGATTAGTCCGAGCCGCTGCAAAATCGAGGCCACTGTGCTGGAAGTGTAGGATGCTGGTAGTGCAGGGTAGGACCGCGACTGCTTTCATTTTGGGGTGGTGCTTGCAATCCTACTAGTACACCACACACCGTGCTGCGGCGTTTGGGTGTTGCGCTAGCAGCTCGAACCAACAGTCTGGTGAGCTCGTGTAACCTGCATGGCTCATACGGCTTATGGCTCATGGCGTGCATCTATTTATGTGGCGCCAGCATGGCCCTGGGGTGGCACACAGGGTGGGTGTTTCATCGAGCGAGATCTGTCGCCAGACGCCGAGACACTCCCACACATTTGGGTCGCCGCACTCGGAGAATGGTGAGTAACCTCACGACCCAAGTCGTCGTACTCATCGGCCAGATGTTTAAGCTCTGCGCCTCAGCCAGGTCCAACAGCCCCTTGCGCGTCGAAACACGCTGCCTCGCTCCAGATAACATGGGGTACTGCTGCTGACGATGCTTGGTCTCTCTCATGTCGGCAAGGCAACAGGGTAAGCAACTTATGGACCGCGGGCCGTTGAAAAGTTGTTCGTTGTTCATACTTTCACTCTAACCAAATAGTCCATGATTGTTCGTGCTCTATTCAAGTCATCACAAAGATGGCCGACTTAGTTCTCAAACATTTGTCGCCTGTCACGCTTGTAGCCAGCCTTGGCTGCGCCGGACCATTCAGTGGGCCATGACCAAGGGGAAGGGCTCCACGCGGCAGCCTGCGTGGTGGTGGAGGGCGGCGGGTTGGGTGCAGGAGGAGCAGCAGTTGTGGCAGGGGGCTTGTTAGAGGAGGGGGGAGGGGGCGCGACCAGCACCGGAGGGGGGCTCGACACGGCAGGGGGAACGCTAGACGGGGCTGGAGGAGCAGCGCTAGACGGGGTCGGAGGAGCGGCGCTAGACGGGGCAGGAGGAGCGGTTGCCGGTGAGTTGGACGAGGCGGGAGGAGCAGGAGCCGACGACGACGAAGGAACGGGGGCAATGATGGTGCCGATGTGTGCGGAGATGACGTTGCTGGGCACAGGGTTGGTAACGTTGGTCGACGGGGCGGGGAGGGGAGCCGAGGGGAGGGGGCCGCCGCTGGGCTGCGGGACGACCGAGTTGGATCCCGAGGGGGGGAGGTCCTGGACGGGGGCGACGCTTTGCTTGCCGATGACGCCGTCGCCAACGGTGATGAACTGGCCGGGCGAGGGCACGCCGTTGACAACGATGAACAGGAGGGCGGGGCCAGGGGCAAGGATGGCGGGGTTGGGCGGCACCTGCGAGACGTGGAGGGTGAGGCCGCCGTCCGGGGTGGCCGTGTAGCTGGTCTTGAGCTCGACGTGGCGCTGGCCCATGTGGAGACCGTGCGTGACAAAGCCAGAGCGCACAATGACTGCCTTGACCGACTCGGGCTTGGCGCCGTTGAGGTCGGTGGCGGTGAGGGGGACGTTGAACCAGTTGCCGCCGTACTTGAGCTGCGTGGGGAGGCCGACGGGCTTGGGGCGCGGCTTGTTGTAGTAGTCGGGGTAGAAGTACTCGATGCGGCCGTCGGAGAAGAACTTGCGGCGAGCGCTCGACTGGTACGAGCCGTTGGGGTTGGAGCCGGCGATGGCGACACTGCCGTCGGGGAGGAGCACGGCGGTCGAGTGGTACATGCGGGCGATGGTGCTGGTGCCCGCCGGCGACCAGCGCTGACCACGGGGCTTGGTGTGGTCGTAGTACTTGGCCTCATAGGCAGGGTTGTTGGCGAGCGACTCGCCAATGGGCCAGCCCCACCCAGAGTAGCCGGCGGTGCCCGAGTGGGCACCGTTGACGAGGAAAAGACGACCGTCAGGGAGGTTGACAAACTGTTGGGGGTCGTGGGTCAGCGTCCGGTTTGTACAAGTGGCTCCTGCACACGTACCTCTCCCATAACTCGGCCCAGGTCCATCGGGTCCTCGGTTGTCCACGCCGTCTCGCCCTTGTCAGGCGAGATGGAGATACACGAATTGTCAGACTTGATGGCCGGGACGTTCTGCGACAGGCTCCAGTTTGAGTTTGTGCCACCACAGATAAAGACCCTCAGGTCCCAGCCGTTCTCGGGGGTCTGGGGCAAAGCCGTCGATGCCGCGGAACCGGGGTACACGCGGACCGAGAACGGCACGTTGGCAAAGTTGCGCGTCTCGACGCCACTGTTGTAGTCGAACAGGGAGGCCGTCTTTCCGGACTGAATGAACAGCTTGCCGCTTGGCATCAGCCATGTGAGCGCATACAGGTTAAGCTGGGTCGTGTCGGAGAGCAGCTTCATCCTCTTGGGTGCGCCGCGGGACGGGTAGAACTGTGGCGTGGTCGTCAGCCTGGGGGCTCGGCGAGTCGAGTTAGCATCCTGCCTGCACGCACCTCGTACGTTGGGTTGTCGTAGGCCCACGAGTTGACGTAGACAAGGGCGGTGGAGCCACCGATGATAATGGCCGAGCCATCTTCAAGCGTCTCGACCGAGGTGTACCAACGGTTCGTGGTGAGGGCCGGGGTCGACTCGTCCCAGTAAGGGGTGGCGATGCGGGGGTCGAGCAGGCGAATGGCCTTGCGTCCCTCTGCCGAGCCGGTCTCGGCGTTCTGGCCGCCGACGACGAGCCAGCGACCGTCTCCGAGCGACGTGCCACCGGCACAGAACGGGTTCTTCGCCAGGGTCATGGGGCGCGTCTGGCGGGACCCGAGGTCGAACTCGGCCGCCCAGATGGGCTTGTTGTTCACCTTGAGCGGGTTGTTGTTGCTCCTGTCCATCGTGTACAGCTTGTTCTGTCCGCCGAGGAACATGTTGAGCTGCGAGATGCCCTGGTCGGCGATGATCTCGAACGTGTTGGGTGCCGGCTCGGCCACGGCCGCCATAGCAGCGAGCAGCGCCCAGAGGATCTTGGCTGTTAGCATGTTTGTGTCGGTGTCGGGGCCATGGAGTCGAGACAAGAACGAAGAACAGATGCAGCAGAACTCTGCCCTAGTATATGTACGACCTGAGGCGAGCTGCGTCCCAACATACTTGAGAGTTGTGTGTGTTGTGTGTGGTACGCCCCGTCCCGCGACGGCATCTCGTGTTGCTGACGCTGCTGCTTGGCGTTCCTGTACGTAAATCCCCTACAGCTCTCCACTGCCCACCAGCCTGCTACACGAGGCTTTCGGGGATGCGGGATCGTGCAACGCACGGAAATGGCGCGTCATGCTCAAGCTAAGATTGCGGCACAGGAAACGCGGTAGACGAACTGACGGGAGGACGCGCGTTTCAGGTATCTGCTTCTACACGTTTGTACCTTGGTAGTGACGTGAGATTGTTCTGTTTGCGTTCGGTGCGGGATTTAATTTACTGGACCAAGGTATCTCCTACTGTCCTCGACGGCAGTGATTAACATTGTGGCGAAGAGGTTGGCCCGGGTGTGTTAGGTCGGGGAAAGCAAAAGCTGGCGATGGTGGTAAGTACTCGTTGATTTGGACAGACTAGGTTGGAGGCGGCCGGGGGGAGGTGGGGGCGTGAGGATGGGCATGGGGCATCCAGCTGTTCAAGGCATCCATCCATCCATCCTTTCGAGGCATCTGTCCGCCCGCTCCCGCATCGCTGCGCTCGCTGCCCTGGCGAGCCACACGCTTCCGAGTGCATGTCCTCGCACACACCCAAGCAAGCAAGTACGCAGCACACTCACACATGCACGCACACAAACAGACTCTCAGCGTCAGCATGACAGCACAAGGTCCCGTCCGCAGCCCTTACGTGCGAGCGTAGCGCCGTTACTAACCGCTGTTGACGGCCAGAGTCCATCCGATGGACGCTGGCAGATCTCGCAAGAGCCACCAAAGCGGTAGGCGGCAGGGCACGAACGCCTCGTACAAAGCTGGGACCGCTGGTACCCGTACCGCTCCGCTCCGCGATGCGCAGCGAGCAACACATTCTGTACGCAGCAGGTTATGCACACCGGCACGCATGCCTTCATATCTCGGCGTTGGCATTGCCGGCGCCTCTTGACTCCCCCGCTGGCTTTGGCAAACCTTGTGGCCCGTGGAACACGTACCGTATCGGCCAACCTCCGGTCATGGTGACATATCCACCGCGCCCATATCTATTTCTTCTCCTTGTTGTGACATACCTCGCACTCACAGCACTGCTATCTGCCTTAACAAGCCTGCACACACTGCACATCCATTGAAAAGAGAATTGCATGCGTGCAGCATCATCGTGCTCGACGTCGCCCGCAAGCTGCGTCGACCTCGGAGCTAGCCGTCATTGAAGACGAGGGCTGCGTGTCGGGTGGCATTTCCGCGTGGGGCCGGCCAGCCCCGCCGCCGCCCAATTTCCAAAGATGCGACAGTGACGGCGGCGGCGGCGGCGGCTGAGTGAGTCGAGTCGACGCGACACTCGCTGCTCGCTTGCTCATCATCATCATCCAACTCGTCGACAGCAACGACTACCCCCACCCAGTTCATGCGACTCACACAGTCGCTCATCAAGCCGACACTCCTGCTCCTCACCCCAGCGCGCGCAACAGCCCTGCGGATCCTGCCCCGCTCCACAGCCCCAACCCACCTCCACCTCCACCGCCCCATCTCCACCAGCATGACGGCCGCCGCACCCTCGCCGGCGCCGTACGAGCCCACCGCGGCCGCGACGGCGACCGAGCAGACGAGCACTGGCGTCAAGCTGACCGCACACAACCAGTACGACGCGAGCCGGCTTGACCGCGCGTCGCTCCCCGCCGACCCGCTCGACCTGTTCCGCTCGTGGCTTGCCGAGGCGCTCCGACCCGCCCCGGACTCGCCGTTCCCGCCCGTGCGCGAGCCCGAGGCCATGGTTCTCTCCACCGCGACGGCGCGCGGCGTGCCGTCGTCGCGCGTCGTGCTCCTCAAGGAGGTCGACGCGAACGGGTTCGTCTTCTTCACAAACTACAACTCGCGCAAGAGCGCCGAGCTCGAGGCCAACCCGTACGCCGCGCTCGCGTTCCACTGGCGCGAGGTCTCGCGCCAGGTGCGCATCGTCGGCAAGGTGGCCAAGGTGTCGCGCGCCGAGAGCGAGGCATACTTTGCCACGCGGCCACGCGGGAGCCAGCTCGGCGCGTGGGCCTCGGCTCAGTCGAGCGCCGTCGGCGAGGGCGCGCTTTCTGCGGCTGTTGAGGACGCCACCAAGCGGTTCGAGGGCAAGGATGTCCCGTGCCCCGAGCACTGGGGAGGCTGGCGCTTGACCCCATTGTGAGTGTGGAGCGTCTCACAGTCACTGACGACGCGTAGCGAGGTCGAGTTCTGGGCAGGCCAGCCAAGCAGACTGCACGACAGGTTCAGGTACTCGCGCAACGAGGCCGGCGGCGAGTGGGCCGTCGACCGCCTCGCACCATAGTGCGATAATGGGCAGCATAATTGCATGGATTCAATGGGCTCTTGGCGGCGGAGGGGGCAGCGGCGGTGGTGATGGCAGCAGCGATGGCAGTGTTGCTGATGTCAGGCGCGCACAGTGACGCGAGCAGCAAGCATGGCTGTGCGGTCGTGGTCGTGGCGGTGGCCCGCTCGCACCAATCGGCCCATGCACTCGCCCTATCCCACGACGTCCCACTAACGTATATCTAACACCCCACGCGACGACTCGCGCAGCAGCAGCCGCACGCGCCGGGCGAGAACCCGACGACGCATCTAACCACCATGACCATGCCCTTCCCCTCGCCCAACTCGTCGCCCGACGGCCCGCCGCCGCCCGCCGCGCACACCTCAACACTCGACAAGCTCCTCTCCAAGGCCGGGCCGCACCTCGCGCCCCGCCTCTCGCACGCGCAGGCCAAGCTCGCCGCGCACAGCTACGGCGCGCAGCTCGACGCCGCGCTCCGCTCGTCCTCGTCGTCGCTTGAGGCCCGCGTCCGCCGCGTCTCGGGCCGCCTGGACGCCGTGCATGCCGGCTGGGGCGGCAAGGTCGACGCCGCAGCCGACAGGTACGGCGCGGCGCTGGGCGCGCAGCTCACCGCCGCTGGGCTCGAGAGCCGTATCGACGCCGCTGTCAAGCGACTTGGCGCGACCCTCGGCGAGTTTGAGCAGCGCCTCGGGGACGATGCCGGGGGTGTCGCGCCCGCTGCGGACCACAAGCCACAGCCACAGCAGCAGCAACAGCAACCCGCCTTCCCGCCGCCACCTGGCAGCCCGGCGCGCAAGCAGCACCAGCAACAGCAGCAGCCGGACCCACAGCAGCAGCTGCTGCAGCTCGTCGGGGAGCAGACGAGCGCCGGCACCGTCCGCCCTGGGCCTTACGCTTCGCCCCCTGGGTCACCGGCGCGGCCCGCCAAGCTCGTCGAGCCGGGCGACGGCCACGGCGAGTTCGACTCGCCGCCCGGCTCGCCCGCGCGGCGGCCCGCGCTCAGGCTCGACGAGTACAGGCAGCCGCCCGAGCCGCCGGCGGCCGCACCCCACGCACTCGCGCCCGCACAAGCACAGCCGCTTCCACAGCCTGCGCCAGCTCCACCCGCTGCTTCTGTGCTCGCTCCTCGTGGTGGCGCTGCGCCTCCTCCCGTCGCTTCTTTATCTCTTCCTCTCGCTCCTCCCGTTCCTCCTAATGTCAGTGGCACTCTTCCCCCCGCTGCTGCTGCTCCTGCTGCTCTTGCTGCTAGCGTTCCTGGCAGCGCTGATCCTCATCCTGTGGGACCAGCTCCTCCGGGTGCTGCTGGTGGTCCTCCCGCTCCTTCTGCTCATACCTATCCCTCTCCTGTCGTTTCTCCCGTTATCTACGCCCCGTCCCCGCCCCCGTCCGTCCAGCAGCATGCCGAGGGCTCCTCCGCCCCCGAGACTCGTCCTTCCCCGCCCGCGGTCGCAGTCGCTCCCGCAGTGCTCGCAGGTCCCGGCCGGTCCGGCCCCGCCCCCGCTCTCAGCAACGCGCAAGGACACGTCCCCACCAGAGACAGTAACGGCGCTGTCCCCGCACCCGACGCCGTCGCCGGGCTCGACGCCCACGCTGCGCGCATACACGCCGTCTCCTGCGCTCCCGACGCTCCAGTCGTGCACGACGTGCGCGTCGCCGACGCTGTCGTCGCTCCCGCCGCGCCCTCCGACGCCGACCCCGCCCGCGACACCGGCCCGCCGTTCCTCGACCCCGCCGCCACGCCCGCGCTCCAAGTCGGTGGTGGTAAGCGACCTGCGTGGTGGCCCGCCCCCGCCACGCCCGCAGCTGCGGAGCTGGACGTCCAACCCTGCGCTCAAGAGCCTCCCGCCGCGCCCGCGCCCGCCGCTGCTCCCATCGCCCGACCTGTGGTCGCCGACGGAACCGGACGAGCCGACCACCCCGTGGTGGGCGTGAATGACGGGCAGTTCGATGACGCCGAGGACGACGTGGCACCACGTGAGTTGCTGCGAGACATGGCCCGGCTGACCCCAGCGCCGTACGTTGAGCTCGACGGGCTCGCTCCCACTGCTGCTGGATCGGCACGCACCAACGGAGACACCAAGACAAGGGTCTAAGACTGTACAGTAGCTTGCTTTCACATGTCTCGTAGTTGCCTTCTCATGTAGATTACCATGCGCTGGCTGGTTCTGGAGTTACGCGCACGGATCAGCTCCGCGAGGGCGAGCAGGCTGCGAGTGCACCTGCCACTGGCACGTCCCGCCACGGCGCATAGGTCCCCGGCCACCGTCCTAAACGTTCCCACAGCCGTGCAAGCTCAGTAGAAGGTGTACACCAGCAAGTTAGCCACGTCGTTAGCCCAGAGCCGTCAGCAAGCCACGAGTAAGCGTCTGAATCCAAGCCCATCCGGGGCAAGCCAAACGGCTCGCTACGCAGATCACACCGAATCACACCGCCAACACGCACACGCCCGTCTCCATCATGGGCCGGCACAGCAAGCACCGTGAGGAAGAGGACCAGTCCGCAGCTCCGAGTAGCAGCGGCGGCCGGAGCAGCAGCCGGCGCCGGCGGCACCGGCATGCCGCTCCCAGCCCGCCAGCACCTGCGCCCTTGTCTCCTCCGCTCTCCTGTCTGCCATCACCCTCCAGCGCGAGCGCTGCAGCATCGCCGCTGCGCGTTCTCCCCACGCTCACGCTTCCAGCGCTCACCCTGCCTGTTCCGCTCCTCGCGCTCCCCTCGCCGCACGCAGCCAGCCCGGCCGCGCCGGGGCCGATCGAGCGCGCGCTCCAGACCTCGACGTGGCACTGACCACGGCGCTGGCGTCACACTCGCCCGCAGCGTTCTCGTCCCGCCTCGGCCGGCTCGACGCGGCCCTCGTCCGCGCCGGCGAGGAGATGGACCGCGCGTGGCCCGGCACTGCGGAGCGTGTCGGCTCGCTCCGCCGCGGGGTGGGCCGCGAGCTCGAGCGATGGGAGGCGGCGCGCGCGCAGTGGACCGGTGGGGAGGTATCGCCGTACACTGTTGCTTCGGCCAGGACGGAGAAGGGGGCGGAGGCGCCGATGGAGAAGGGGACGGAGAAGGGGATCGGGCCAGAGAAGCATCTCTCGCCGTTGCCGCCTGATGCCGATGGCGGCAATGGGCCAGGCGATAACGTCGACGAAGACGACGTGCTGAGCGTCATGGCGAACCGACCGCCCAGCGACGGGGGACAGCGCGATGAAGAAAGTCCAAGTCCATCAAGTGCCGGGTGGGCTGGCGATCACAAGCGCCGTGATAGCTTGTCGAGCGAGCCTCCGCGTGAGTGGCGCCGGTGCCGGCATCGCCTTTGGTGTCCCGTGCTGATGGATGCTGCCAGCGCCGTACTCGGCGTGAGGATGTAGTAGACGATTGAAGGATGATAGATCGAGGCGGTGGCCAGATGAGATGAATTGCGGTGTTGGTAGTGAGTGGCACTGCACTGCCCGCAAGTGCCCAAGTGCGTCATGGCCCACCCACCCTGCGCCGTCACCACGTTTCAGCCTGGCCGCCCGCGCCCCGGCCCTCCATAGATGCCTCCATAAATAACAACCGGCTCACTCCTTTCGATCCATCAACCCTCCAGTCATGTCGTACCAGCACCAGCAGCAGCCAGGCGCAGGAGGCTACGACTACGGCTACCAGCAGCAGCCACAACCGCAGCACCCGGCACACGCCCGGCAGCCATCGCCGCTGCCCACCTCGCCGGGCGAGCACCCGCCCGGCGCCTGGCCGGGGCAGGACGCGTACGCCGCCGGCCCCGCTGGCCCCAGCGGCGAGCGGCGCGAGTCGACCGACCGCTCGCTGTTATCGCATGTGCCGCCGTCCTTCCGCGTCGACAGCCAGCAGCTGAGCGGGTGGGGCACGCGCATCGACCAGGCGGTCGGGCACGCCACGTCCGGCCTCGACCGCTTCCAGCCCGGGTGGGGCCAGCGCCTTGACCCCTCGCTGCGGCAGGCGAGCAACCGCCTCGGCGCGGCCTTCTCGAGCCTCGGCAAGCGCCTCGACCAGCACTGGGGACAGGACCCGTACGGACAGGGCCCGAGCTACCCCCACGGCCAGTACGCGCAGTACCACCCGCCGTCTGGCGGCCCCCTCGCGGCGCACCAGCAGCAGCCCGGAGCCCAGCAGCCGGCGCAACAGGCAACAACCCAGCATCCGGCTCAGCAGCCGGCGCAGCAGCCAGCCCAGCAGCAGGCGGCGGCTCAGCCCCAGCAGCCGCAGGTGCACGCCCAGCAGTACGCCGGCGGACTGCCCGTACTCGGCTCGCCACCAGCGCCTGCGCCGCAGCCCCAGCCAACACAGTATGCCCAAGGCGTGCCTGTGCTCGGATCGCCGGTGCCAGCTTCGACTTCTCCCCCGCCAGTGGCCACAGCGTACCAGGCAGCAGCACCAGGAGCCTACCAGCCACCGGTGACGGCGTACGCACAGCCACCCCCGCCGTCCCAGTCGCCGCTGCCGACGACGGCGGCGCCGGGGGCCTCACCCGTGGCCTCGGCAGTGGTGCCTGTTGCCGCCGCGGCTGGGGTCGGAGCGCTGGCAGCGGGGGTTGGCGCCATGGCGATCTCGAATGCGCCGGCGCAGCCTCCCCCCCAGCCCGCTCACCCCGCCACGGTCTCGCCCCAGTCGACCGGTTATACTGCGGTGTCGCCGCAGACGACCGGTTTCGCACCGGCCGCAGCGTACCCCTATGCCCAGCCAGCTACGGCGTCTCAGCCAGGAGCAGTGGGCCAGGCCCCACAAGCGTATGGTTCTCCGCAGCAGGCGTACCAGCCTCAGCCTCACCAGCAGGCGCCGGCGCAGGGCCAGCAGCCCCTGGAACACGCGTACGAGTACGAGCAGGCAGCGGCAGCGGCCGCAGCAGCAGGAGGATCAGCAGCGGCTCCAGCTCCAGCGGCGCAGCAGTGGCAGCAGTCACAGCAACCCGGAGCAGCGGCCACCGCGGCAGCTTCTCCACCACCTCCGGCCCAGACGTGGCAGCAGCCACAGCAACCTGGAGCGGCGCCCACAGCAGCTCCAGGTTCGCCGACACCGGCTCCAGCGGCCCAGTCGTGGCAGCAACCACAACAGCCAGGATGGCCTCAGCACCAACAGCAGCAGCCGCAGCAGCAGTCATGGCATGCGCCAGCACCCGCACCGACGCAAGCTGCCCAGCAGCCAGCAGCTCCTGCTCAGCAACCATGGCAAGCCCAGCAGCAGGCAGCTGCTCCAGCTCAGCCAGCCTGGGGCCAGGCGCCCTATGCCTCAGCGTACGGACAATCGCCCTACGCGGCGGCTCCTGCCGGTGCGGCCGCAGCACAAGCCCCCGGCTCGCCTCCGGTGACCTCGAACCCAGCGGCGCCACTCACCGCGCCAACATGGCAGCAGCCGCAGCAGGCGTACCAGCAAGGTCCGCCGCCGACTGTCACGCCTGCGGTGACGACGCTGCCGGTGAATCCCGCGTATGCTGCGGCCGGTCCTCCGGTCCCCGACGTGTCTACGCGTCCTGGGTCATCGTCGGCGGTCCCGATGGCGCAGGCTGCTCATCCACTACCCTCACCGCCCGTCGCCGGCCCATCCAGCGCACCGTCGGCCTCGTACGCGCCCAGCACGGCGTCGGGCGCATACCCGCCTGAGAAGTGGACGTATCAGTCTGGCGGGCCACAGTCGCCTCCGACGGCCGGTGGCCCCAGCACCCACCATGTCGTCCCCGACGCCCCGGACGCTGTGAACGAGCTTCCGCCACGTAAGTAGTAGTGCTTAGTGCTAGCGAGACGCGCGCGCTGTGCTGACGGAAACGCAGCTCCTTATGACCCCGGACCGCACGCGCGCTCTGCGCCTCCAACTATCCCCCCACCGTCATAATCTATACCCCCGCATAGCGACGACGACTAAATACACGCCTAATCGCCGTTGCGTAAGTAGTTTTGGGCACATCTGAGGAGAGATTGGGTTTTGGGAACGATTTGGGAATCAGGCCGTAAGATTTTTGCTAGGTTGAAACACGGCCCCTATGGATGTCTGCGAGCTCGGCACGCTCTGCCTGCTGGATGGCCAGGCGAGGGCCCCAATCTCGTGCTGGGGTACGGCATTGGTCGCATGCTTGACTATATCCGTGGGCGTGGGTGTTTGGGGGTGTGCTTTGGTGCCGACTGGAGACGCACATTGGGCAAGGCTTCGGCATATGACGGCTGCGAGTGGTGTAGCTGCGCCGACCGAGCGACAGGACGAGACACAGCGACGTCGTGAGCGTGAGCGTCGGTCGACAAGACGAGTCGCTCGGTGCGGGCAATTCGCCCAGCGCGCATCAGTCACAGTAAATAGCCACAAGCGTGGAAAAAATCACGGCACTGGAACAACGCGACGAGCGACACGGTCGCGCGAGTGCGTGCGTGGGTGGTGCATGCGTGCGTGCGTGTGGGCGTGCAAGCATCCATCCGCATCCTCCCGCTCATGCACCCATCCCATCCCGCCCTGCTCGCCGCGTGGTGGTGACTGACAGCGACCCGGAGCGCCGGATGCACACACATCAGCCAGCGTGCGAGCTCGCTCGCCGACTCGCCGTCCCCAGTCCCGGCGGGATGGGCGAGTCGTCGTCCTGGCGCTTGGCGCAGGATCGCTGCTCGCAGCGCTGCCATACTGGGAGCTACGAGCGACCCGCTGGGCGAGGTGTGGTGGGTGCCTTGGTGTGGGCTACCAGCGTGCGTACCTGCGCCGTGCCTGCCCTTTGCCTGCCGAGTTTGGGCCCACCCGATTAAATATTATGTCACCGGCGCCTGGCGCGGCATAAACACGGCGGGGATCTGTGTTGGTGCTGCTGGTGCTGCTTGACATGTCTGCGCCGCCCCTTCTGCACACGCACGAGCTATGCATAGCGCAGCAGCGAGCGGCGCATGCGCACACGCACGCACACGCACGCACACGCACGCACACGCACGCACACGCACTAGCTGCCCGCTTGGTGCGTGGCGGCGCCGCTGTGGCGTCTTATCGCTCGCAGGGGCAGAGCAGAGGGACAGCGGCGGCGGCGGCTGCTGCCGGCTGATGAATGACGGAGCGAGTGCGCTACCCCACCCCTGGTTCCCGCGGCGGGCGCAGGTGCCGCGCCTGGCGGCCGCTCGATCAACTCGGGCCAATTACGCCATGATCAAACAGTGCACCTGGGGTGGGTGGGTGTGGTCGATTGAGAGCTGCAGTGCATCTTTCACGCCGGGGTCGACTAACGTTGGTGTCGTCGTCTTCATGTCGCTGGTGTGCGCGGCGTATATCTGCCTGTGAGCGCCACGCCTCTCCGCCACGACCCCCTCGCTCCCTCCCTCGCTCCCTCCGCCACGCCCGACGCCAACCACAACCCCGCCACCCCCCCCCCCCCCCTTCCCCCCCACGCCCCCGCCATGACCCGCGTCTCAGAACGACACAGGCGCGTGCCGCACGCGTACCGTGCGCCCCCGCCGCCCCCGCCGCCAGCGTACGTCGCGCTGCCGGCGCTGCCGCTCCTCCCGCCGCTCGAGCTCGACCTCGACCTCTTGTCCGGCTCGGACGAGTCGGACGACGCCGACAGCCCGCGCGCGAGCAGCAGCAGCGAGGGCCGGGAACGGACGGGCGCACCGCGGCGCCGCGCGCCCCCGCCTCCGCCGGCGCCGGTTGCGGCGGACGCGTCAAAGGAGACGCTGTACCGCTCCTTCGTGGCCGACGGCATCTCGAGCGGGCAGTACTCGCGCGAGGAGTGCCTCCGGGAACTGAAACGCCTCGTCTCGGAGCTCGAGACGGCCTGCAAAAAGGTGGGTGGAGCCGCAGGAGGGTCTGCTTTGCAGTCGCTGATCTTTGCCCCAGCGAGGCACGCTGCCTGGCGCCGAGGCCGACGCAGCGACCAAGCAACGCCGCAGGCTCACCACTGTCGACGAGTAGCCCTGTGTCGCTACTCACACCAGCCAAGATCGTTTACCCACGCCTGCCTTGCTGGGAACGACACCTCACACGCACTTCACACTTCTCTTCATCCTCACTTCACCACTACTTGCGCACCCACGGCACATCATTCACGCACGCCGCTCTTCATCCATAGCTTCATCACACCACGCCCTGTATATACTCAACCATGCATTGTACGAATTATGCTGCCACTAGGCTCTACACACTCTATAGTCGGTTTTTTTTTATGAACTCGGGTCAGGTCCGCCCTGACATGTTCAGGCGCGGTGACACCCGCCTGTCCCTTCTTGGCGGCTCCCACCCACACCACTCCCACACCCTTGCTAGTAGCTCAGCTCGGCAAAGCCCTCGCCTGTAAGCCACAGCTTGAGCTCGCTCGACAGCGCAAACGTCGCCGCAACCACCAGGAAGGCCATCACGATGTATACAGCCCACCCGCGCTCGTCCACCGGGTCCTTGACCCAGATGTCGACACGCCGGTGCGCCTCCTTGCCCTTGGCGTCGTAGACCGTGTCAACGCTGTCGTCGAACCAGACATACAGCCGCTGCGCCGCATAGTCAAACTTGCCCTTGCCGCCACGCGTGAGCGTCCACTTGACCTCGCCCTCCTTGTACACGCGGTTCGGAAGGAAGATTTCAGTGACGCGGGAAGTAGGGGGCGCGCCCTTGGCGAGCACTTCCGGCGTTTCGCGCCAGCGGTGCGTGAACAGGTTGGTCGCTACTTGGTACGACGTCGAAAGCACAGTTCCAGACGTGGCAATGGCGTACGGGCGCTGAAGTTAGCTCCCCTGCCAGCAGAGAAAAACTCACCACCAGGACATTGAGCAGCCTTGCACCCGCGTCAAGGTCTCCCTTCGTCGCCCTGCCCGCCGCAATCTCCTTGTCACGCAGCTCCTGCGAAAACCACGAAAAGTTCTCCGAGTTCCAGTCGTCACCGAGGTCGTCACGATTCCGCGGGTTGTACGCCCACAGGTTGAAGTGCGCCAGGCTCGACTCCATGGCGGAGATGAGCGCGTCGAGCATGCGCTCCTGCCACTTGAAGTCGCCCGTCTTGAACGCCTCCTCGTAGCTAGCCGTCAGCACTGGTACCCCTCTGTCACTCACTTCATGTCCATCGGGATGCCACACTCGCCAAAGACGACTGGCACCTCGCCGAGCTGCTTCTTCGCCTCAGAAACTATGTTCTTGATCTGCAGCGTATAGTTCTGCTTGACCGCCTTGCCGTAGTACAGCGCGCGCAGAGGGTTCATGCCGCGCGCAAGGCCCTGGACATTGACCGACAGCGAGCCAAACTTCTTGTTGAACATGGTGTGCAGGTCGTACCAGTGCGGCGCGTAGACAAAGTTCTTCGGGCGCGCGTCGGCCGGCCACTCAGGCGCGTACTCGTTCGGCAGGGGCTCGAGGAAACGCGCCGTCTTGGCCGGCGCGCGCTTGCTAACTAGCACCTCCCAGCGCTTGACGAACGGGAAGTAGAAGTCGGGATAGAAGCTCACGCGGCGGCCCTTCCTGTCCTTGGAGAAGTAGTCCTGCTGGAGCGCGACAGCAATCCTCTTCTCGTCGCTCCACTGCCACACACCCTCCTTCCCCCACGGGCACGCCCCGGCCGTAGGGCCAGATGACGACCAGGCGGACACGTCGTTGGGGTTGGCAATGACACGCTGCTGCACGCGAGTGGGGTACGGGAACGAGCGCACGTACTTGGGCACTGCGGTCGCGTGGCCCGCACCGAGCGAGAAGCCCTGCAGCGGCGAGGGGAAGAGCCCGAGGTGGAGGTCGGTCTCGTAGCACCAGTTGTCGATCGACTCGAGGCCAATGTATCCCGAGTGCGGCTCGTTCATCATCTCAAAGCCCATGACCGTCTCGAGGTCGCCGACGGCGTCGATCAGCGCGCCAAACGCTCCAAGGAAGTGGTCCTGGAGGTACGACTGGATGTTGACGCCCTTGGGTCCCACCTTGAGAGAGGGCGCAAATGTCTCGCCGCCCCAGAACAGCGTGTTCATCGTCGCGCAGGCAAGCTTGGTATAGCCGGTGGGCCAGAGACCGCGCTCGCCTTCGATGCGGTGGCCGCGCACGCCGCCAACGTACGCCGCGCCCGACGCCTCGAGTTTGGCGCCGTCGTCGCTCAAGTCAAAGCCTGCCGCCTCCAGTGTCCAGCCGGGAGCGCCAGATCCACCGCAATAACGGGACCACACGTCCTGGTGGACAGACTTCGCGGGGTCAGCATAGCGCCGTTACCCGAGACCGCGGGCCCACTCACGACGTAGGCGACCAGCCCGGTCCCGCGCAGGCTCTCGAGCAGCGCCCGGAAGTAGGCAAGAAACTCCTCGTCGTACTCGCCCGGGCCGGCGTGCTCAATCGCGTCCCACGTAACGTTTACTCGGACTGGTGTGTGTCAGATGGTATAAGCAAGACGACGTACGGAACGTCAAGCCCCATGACTTGAGGCGCGCCCAGTGCTCTGGGGCTTCGGCGAGCGGGAACGGCTGGTTGACATACGACGACTGGGTGTGGTCGTGGATCTTGGGCCGTGGCTCAGCGGGGCTGGAGAAGGTCAGACCGGACTGGAGGCACACCGAGACGTACACTTTCGAGGCTGAGCCGACGTTTGCGCCTCGGAGGTGCAGGATGCGGCCGTGCTCGTCGACAAAGTTGCCAGCGAGGATGCTGATCTTGCTGCTGCTGGGCGCAAAGGGGGTGAACTCTGTCATCTTGACAGAGGGTGAGAGAGAGTGGACAGACGAGAGGTCGCGTAGGCAAAAGTCTGGAATAGCAGCAGCACACGCGCACCCCGCACACGCGATGGACGGCCACCGTGGCGGCGTGTACCCGGTGCGGCACCGGTTCGCGGCATATCAATGCGGGGCAAAAGAGGCCGGAGGATCTTCAGATCACGTGTGAGGCCACGCGCTCGCCACGTGTCATGTCACGTGATGTCCCACGCCCTTCCACTCGGTCGGATGCCGGTGGAGCCGGAGCAAGACAGCGGACGCCCCGAGACGCCGGCGACCTCGACGGCGACTTTTTGGACACACCCCGCGAAGAACAACTCGCTGCATCTTGGCAAGCAAACCCCCTCTTCACTTTCACTCTCCCCATCTCACACATAGCAGCTCACACAATGGCCAAGGCGCTTGTCCGCGGATCAATCAGTGAGTCGTGACGCTTGACGCCCGGCAGTTGTAACGCCCGACGATGACGCGCCACACCGGCTAACACCCCAGACATTGACGAGTTCTACCTCCTCCCGCACATTGTGCGCCCGGGAGAGACGATCGCGTCGACCGGCTTCTCGCGCAGCACAGGCGGCAAGGGCGCTAACCAGGCGTACGCTGCTGGCCGGGCGGGTGCCAACGTCGTCCTCGACGCCCAGGTGGGCGCCGACGGCGCCGAGGTCGTCAAGCTTATCGCCAGCGGCGGCGTCGACGTCTCCCGCGTGCGCGTGATCGACGGCGAGGTAGGTGGGCGAAGCTGAGTTATGTGCTAACCACCTACGCAGGTGACTGGCCGCGCCATCATCCAGCGCGCTGCCGACGGCGAGAACAGCATCGTCCTCCACCCCGGCGCCAACTTTGCCCCTTCCAATGGCGAGGTCGACCTGACGGGCTACACACATCTCCTGCTGCAGAACGAGATCCCGCTCGACGACACCCTCGCTTACCTCCGCGCTGCGGGCAAGGCGGGCATCAAGACTGTGTACAACCCCTCGCCGATGCCGTCGCGTGAGGTGCTCGCCGCGTTCCCCTGGGACTGCCTTTCGTACCTCATCGTCAACGAGGGCGAGCTGTCTGACATCCTCGCCGCGTTCGACGACACGCCCCTCGACGCCAAGCTCAGCGTCAAGGACCGTGCTATCGCGCAGATGCACGCGCTCCACGGTGCCAAGGGCTTCGCCAAGTCGGTCGCGATCGTCACCACCATTGGCCCCGAGGGCGTCCTCGTCTTCGACGTCAAGGGCGCGCACCCCGAGGTCGCGTACTCGCCGGCTGCCAAGGCACGCAAGGTTGTTGACACGACCGGTGCCGGCGACACGTTTGCGGGATACTTTGTGGCCATGCTCATGGACAAGGGCGACGATGCGCCCATCGCCGACCTGATCCCTACGTGTCTCCAGGTGAGTATCGATGAGCCGGGCCGCCGGGCGACGCCAGGTCGGAGAGCTGTGTGCCATCAAGACGTGATCGCATACATGGCCACGCTGCCACACATGCTACACGGCACTGCGGAGCCTCGTCAACCTCGGGCATTGCTGACCCCGGCACAGGCCTGCGCGATCACGGTCGAAAACGCCGGCGCGTTGGAGAGCATTCCCGCTCGGGCGGACGTTGAGGCGCGCTTCGCTCTCAAGGAGTAGAGTACATGTACTACACGGTTGTTACAATGGGCATTGCATGCATGGTTAAGTAGGCAGGAAAGGGTGTGCAGGCTCGGCGCCGAGGTGCTGCATGGGGTGTCATGGGTCGTCGCGTCGCTTCAGTCGGTTAGGGCTCCACACGATTCCGACTACGGACTGTTCGCTGCCGCTCCGAGGTATGCGCAGCAGGAGCACCACCGTCTCGATCTCTCTCTGCACAATCAAACTGGCTAGCTTGCGCTTGATTGTCGGTCCGCATGTGGCCAGGCCGTAGTGCATGCGGGCAATGCATTTATCATAGCCGATTTGAGCGGGAGTTTGGCTCCGCCAAAGAGTGGAAGAGACCCGTTGCGACGGTGCGCGCTGCGCAGCAGCTCAATGGAGAGTGGGTCCATGTGGATATCGCGCAGCGCACCATCAGCCATCGGCTTTGGCCGAGGTCTGCCGCTGGCGCAATGTCGGCATCGGCGCAGCAAAAACATCTATTAAGAGCCTCCCTCCTCGCCCCTTCGCGCCGCTCCAAGCCCCACGACGAGGCTGTCATGCTCAGTGCCTTGCATTCCACAGCCTAAGCTCGGGACAGATGGCGACGACTCGTGCGGATGCCCGCACGGCCGACACGCGCGCAGACAGCGGCGTCAACAACAACACTACCGCCCGCGCTCCACTCGCCCCCTCCGGAGAGGACAAGGCGTCCACCAACACGGCCGGGGATGAGGAGAAGGGCACGCTCGCGTCCTCCCGCCGCGGGGACGACAAGGCATACTCCGAGTCCGATGACGACGAGAAAGACGAAGCCGACGGCGCACCCGGCGGACGGCTACGCGGCCTCGGCGCCAGCGAGACCGTCGACAGCTTCAAGCGCGAGCACTGGTGGTCAGGTTGCTTGCGTTATGGCTGGTAACGACGGGGCTAACACCCCACAGGCAAATATGGCGCCCGCGTAACCCGCCTCCGCCGCCGAGCAAGTCGTTCGACGCCGCGCCCGAGATCCCGCTCGCGACGGCCAACATCCTCTCGGCGCTGACCTTCCACGTGAGTTTGTGTGCTGGCGCCGCTGACAACCAGTGGGTATCGCCCATCATGAAGACGGGGTACCAGCGGCCCCTGCAGGCGACCGACTTGTGGAAGATGGACCACTCGCGGGAGGGTGAGTAGCAGCCGAGGTCACGCTGACCCGCAGCCGACTACCTTTCGGACCGTTTCCTCGCCAACTTGGAGAAGCGGCAGAAGGCCGCCGCGGAATGGAACGAGAAGCTTTCTACCGCTACTCCGAAGTGGACGACGCGGACCAAATGGGCGTTCACCGCGGCGACGAAGCACCACCTCCCTGCCGAGTTTGCGGCGTACGGGAGCGACAAGAGCTATGCCGAGCGCAAAGCGACGCTCGAGGCAGAGTGGCGTGGACACAGCGGCAAGAAGAAGGGCAGCATCACCTGGGCGCTCAACGACACGTTCCCCAAGTTCTGGTGGGGCGGCGTGTACAAACTGTTTGCGGACGAGGCGCAGCTCATGGCTCCCCTGGTCACCAAGGCGCTCATCAACTTCAGCAAAGAGGGTGAGTGCGCCGCAGATGGTTCGAGCTTACACACAGTGTACCTCGGCAAGCACAACCAGGGCCCCAAACCCAACGTCGGGCGCGGCATCGGCATGGCCATCGGCCTGTTCTGCCTCGCCATCATGCAGACCCTGTGCCAGCACCAGTTCTTCTTCCTGTCGATGCAGACCGGCGCCATGTCCCGCGCCGCCCTCATCTCGGCAGTGTACAAGCGGTCCCTGCACCTCTCGGTGCGCGCGCGCTCCAACATCCCGAACGGCAAGCTCATGGCGCATCTGTCGAGCGATATCAGTCGCATAGACTACTGTGCCCAGTGGTTCCACGCCATTTGGACGGCGCCAGTCCAGCTGATCGTCACCCTCATTCTCCTCTGTCTCCAGATCGGTCCCTCGGCGATTGTGGGCTTTGCCCTGTTCCTCATCCTCACCCCGCTTCAAACCTACATCATGAAGCTGTCGCTCATTGTGCGCAAGAAGTCAATGGTCTACACCGACGGCAGGTCAAAGCTCCTCCAGGAGATCCTCAGCTCGATGCAGATCATCAAGGTGTTCACCTACGAGCTGCCATTCCTCAAGCGTCTCGAGTTCTTAAGGAACATGGAGATGAAGTCGGTCCGCAAGATTGCATACATCCGCGCGGCCAACATGAGTCTGGCGTTCAGCGTGCCTGCGCTGGCGACGGTCCTCGCGTTCGTGACCTATACCTCGACCCACACCAACCTCGACCCAGCCATCCTCTTCACCTCACTCTCCCTGTTCAACCTTCTCCGCCAGCCGCTCCTGTTTCTTCCGCGCGCGTTGTCAACGTACGCCGATGCCAAGAACGCTGTGGAGCGCCTCACCGACGTATTTGAGGCCGAGCTCATGGAAGAGAAGGACACCGTCAACCCCGACCTCGACGTTGCCATCCGCGCGAAGGACGCGACGTTCCAGTGGGCGTCCGTCCCGGAGACGGAGCAGATTGTAGAGGGGAGGGGAGGCAAGGGTGGGAAGGGCGGGCGGGGGAAGAAGGGCAAGTCTAGGACTCCCCGGACTCCTGCCAGGACTCCTCCGAAGACTCCCGCCGAGAAGGACATCGATGCACCTCCCGCTGAGGCAGCCGAACCGTTCAAGATTGAGGACCTCAACTTTGAGATTCCTCGTGGCCGCCTGGTCGCCATCGTCGGACCAGTGGGGAGCGGGAAGAGTAGCATACTCCAGGGCCTCCTGGGAGAGATGCGCACCCTTTCCGGAACAGTCGAGTTCGGCGGTCGTGCGGGCTACTGCCAGCAGTCAGCTTGGATCCAGAACGCAACCTTACGTGACAACATTGTGTTTGGGCAGAAGTGGGACGAGAGCCGCTACTGGCAGTGCGTCACCGACGCCTCGCTTATCGCCGACCTCGAGATCCTGCCTGACGGCGACCTGACTGAGATTGGCGAGAAGGGTGTCAACCTCTCTGGCGGCCAAAAGCAACGTGTCAACATCGCCCGAGCGATGTACTTCGACTCGGACATTGTGCTTTTCGACGACCCGCTCAGTGCTGTTGACGCGCACGTCGGCAAGGCGCTCTTCAACGAGGCGATTCTGGGCCTGCGCGCTCGCGGCAAGACGGTTGTCCTGGTCACCCATGCACTCCACCTGCTCCCGCAAGTCGACTACATCTACACCGTCACAGCTGGCCGCATTGTCGAGCAGGGTACTTTTGAAAGCCTCTTAAGCTCCGGCGGCGCGTTCAAGCGCCTCATGGATGAGTTCGGCGGCCAGCAAGAGGCGAAGCAGGAGGAAGAGGCTGCAGAGGAGGAAAAGGCCATCGCAGACATCCCACTGGAGTCGCCCGTCGACGAAAAGTCGACAAGGGAGCGTGTGGCAAAGTTAACCAGGAAGATGGTGGGGAAGGCAGCCGGTACCGGCAAGCTCGAGGTGGGTCCAATCATGCTCCTCCTTGTACTGACGATCCCCAGGGACGACTGATGCAGTCTGAAGTCCGTAAGACGGGCTCGGTCGGCCGCAAGGTTTACGCGGCCTACCTCAAGGCTGGTTCTGCAGCAGTCACCCTGCCCCTCATCCTGGTGTTCGGCGTCGGTATGCAGACGGCGTCGGTGCTGTCGACCGTCTGGCTCACCTGGTGGGAGGGCGACACGTTCCACAGGTCGATGGGCTTCTACCAGGGCATGTACGCCCTTCTCAACGTCGCCCAGGCGCTCATCTTCCTCCTCATGGGTATCGCCATGGCGGTCTTGTCGTACCTCGCCTCGAAGAACATGTATAATGGGGCACTACATCGCGTCATGTTCAGCCCCATGTCCTTCTTCGACACCAACCCCACCGGCCGTATCATGGGCATCTTTGGCAAGGATGTCGACATGATGGACAACCAGCTGGCCGATGCGCTACGGATGCAGGCGATCACGCTGTTCTCGGTTAGTTATGTTGCTGTCTATCGATGTGCGCTGGCTGACCTCTGCAGATGGTCGGATCGATTGTCATCATCACAGTTTACTTCCACTATTTCATCATTGTGTAAGTGACGCTGTGTGTCGCCTGCTGACGTGGGAGCATGTTCGTTGTTGGCTTGGGGTACATCTACTTTGCACAATACTACCGCACCTCGGCACGCGAGATGAAGCGCCTGGACTCGATGCTGCGTTCGCTATTGTATGCCCACTTTTCGGAGTCGTAAGTGGCACTGCAGGGCCGCCTGTTAGACTAGAGCTGACACCCGCACCCAGGCTGTCCGGCCTTGCAACCATCCGAGCATATGGGGAAACAAAGCGATTCATCAAAGAGAACAGCTGGTACATGGACCTCGAGGACAGGGCATACCTACTCACGTCGGCCAACCAGCGCTGGCTTGCCGTGCGCCTCGACTTCCTAGGCGCGATTCTCGTCTTCTGCGTGGCCGTCATGTCGGCAGTCGGTGGCGCAGGTCTCACGCCGTCCCAGATTGCCCTCTGCTTGACCTACATGACCCAGATCACCCAGCTTCTCGGCATGGTCACGCGCCAATCGGCCGAAGTGGAGAACAACATGAACGCGATCGAGCGAATCATGTACTACTCTGACGGTGCCCTTCCCCAGGAGGCAGCCTACAATGTCGAGCCCGAGCCGCAGAACTGGCCAAGTGCGGGCAACATCAAGCTTGACAAGGTCGTCATGTCGTACAGAAAAGGCCTTCCGCCGGTCCTCAAGGGGATGTGAGTCTGTGCAGGTGGAACGACATTGCGGCAGCTGACACGTGCCCAGCTCGGCAGAGTTCAAGAGTGGCGAGAAGATCGGAATTATCGGGCGCACTGGAGCAGGCAAGACGTCGATCACTGTCGCGCTGTACCGCCTGGCCGAACTCACGTCGGGCAAGATCACCATCGACGATGTGGACATCTCCAGCCTCGGCCTGCAGACGCTGCGCTCGCACATTGCCATCATTCCGCAGGACCCTGTGCTGTTCAGCGGCACCCTGCGGTCCAACCTCGATCCGTTCAACCTGTACGACGACGCACGGCTCTACGATGCGATGAAGCGCGCCTGTCTCGTCGACGACACGGCGCACGACGGTGTGGTCGACCAGACGGCGGCACGCACCGCGCGGTTTACGCTCGACATGTCGGTCGACGACGAGGGCTCCAACCTGTCCATCGGCGAGAGAAGTCTCGTGAGTCTGGCGCGCGCGCTGGTCAAGGACTCGCGCATCGTCGTGCTGGACGAGGCGACGGCCGCGGTCGACCTCGAGACGGACGCCAAGATCCAGGAGACGATCCGGCGCGAGTTCGGCGCCAAGACCCTCTTGTGTATCGCGCACCGGCTGCGCACCATCATTTCGTGGGACCGCATCCTGGTCATGAACGCGGGCGAAATTGAGGACTTTGGCACTCCGCTCGACCTGTTTGACGCGGGTGGCCTGTTTAGAACCCTGTGCGAGAGGAGCCACATCTCGCGCGAGGAGATTACAAGAGCTAGAAAGGAGGAGACATTTACGTAGGTATACATTGCATTGTTCGTGAGAGCGAGAGCGGGCTTGATGTGGCGGTGCGGGGCGAGAATGGGACCGTGACGGCGTCTGTTGTGACCGGAGTACGCGGTGCGTGCGAGGCGGACGCACAGGCACCCGCGTCGTCGCCACACACACAGATGTGGCGCGCACACTTCGCCGTCCCATCATCCACTCCGACACTGCGTGCAACACTCCGCTCCGCACCGCGTCCTCCTTGATGTCATATATTCTGCTCTCAATCCCTCTTTCTCCCTCGATATGCCACCAACCCCGACCATGGCGCCGTCCACGAGACCCACCAAGCGCTCCACCGCTCCGCCCCAGCCCCCGGCACCGAAGCGCAGACGCAAGGCCACTGCCACCCTGCCTGCGCCGGCCGTCGTCCCCGAAACCGCGATTACTACCCCGCCGCAAGCCAATGCCGCCCCCGCCGAGCAGGCCGCACCGGCTACCAAGGGGCTATTTGGCAGATCCACGAGATCGACCAAGCGCTCGACGCCTCCTCCGCAGCCCCCGGCCCCGAAAAAGCAGCGAAAGGCCACCGCCATCCCCTCCGCAGCCGCCGCTACCCCGGAAGCCGAGGGCATCAGCCAGACCGGAGGCGATATTGCCCCCGCGCAGCAGCTCGCACCTGTCACCGAAGGGGGTGTCCCGGGCCCCGACGCGCCCCCCAACAACAAGGATGAGGCCGACAACGAAGGCGGCAGGGTCAGCGCTAACCAGGCCTCGAAGACTGAAGTGAGCCGGGAGCTCGATGTCGACGGCTTCGGGAAGGCTGAGGATGAAATCCTCGTGAAGCTCGAGGTCGACGACTACGCCACGCCCACACCCGAGGTCGAGGACGACGTAAAGCCCGGCCTTGGAGGCCACGCCAAGCCCGAGGTCAAGAACGAGTCGGGCCGTGAACTCGGAGGCTTGGGGGACGCTCTGGCCCGAGTGCGCCCCAGAACCAGTGCGTCCGAGCCTCGGGATGCAGCCGTGCCGGTCGACGCCCACGCCGCCGGGCAGAGCAATCCCCAGGATCGTCCCTCGAGAGTGGTACCCGAGGATGTGCTCCTCGGAGTAATGGTACGTCCACTCCCAGCGCTAAGAGCTGACCTTCAGGTTCCCCAGCCCAAGCCCAGGAAGTCAAGCCGGCTCGAGCTGGCCGAAAACGATATCAGGGCGGCCCACAAGGCCTGGCAGGCAGCGACCATCGCACTGAAGACCGCCGAACCGGCCGTTCCGCGCGCCGAGGCGGCCTGGCACCGCGCGACCGAATGCGCCGACGTAGCGCGACGCCATCTCAAGGCGATGTCGGATGCCGCCGCCGCCGCCCGGCTCTCCGCGGCGGTTGCCAGGCTCATCGTGACCCACATGCCCGTTGCTCTAAGTGGCGAAGTCGAAATTATCGAGGCAAATGTCGCATCTGCCGCTGCGGCGGACGCGATGGCGAGACTCGAAGACGCGAAGAATGCCTTGGTGCGCGCACGGCAGTCGTCCATTATCGCCGATACGAAGGTGGCAGATAAGCTGCGGGTGTTTAATGACGCCCGGTTCGCGCATCGCCATGCCACGGAGCTCCTGGAGATGACGTACAGCACGTACCAGGCAGCCATTCGGCGAAGGCAACAGGTCGTGAACGCTGGCTGGTAGTCTGTTGTCGCGGGCTAGGGATCTGGCATTAGATGTATCTCTTGTAACACCCCATCAGTAGGGGGAAAACCGACTTTTGTGTTGTTGTGCTTTAAACCAGCTTGCATTCTGACCATGTCATCCTGTACCCGTACCCTACATACACACAGGACTACGCAGCGACCTTGAAGAGAAGTCGGGAGCCGCTGACCTTGCCGTTCTTCAAGTCCTGCATGCCAGCGGGCAGGTCGGCGAGCCCACCACGGACTTCATACGGCAGACCACGCAACCCAACCTTGAAGAGCTCTGGTGCGCGCTTGATGAGCAAGTCGAGGAACTCGCGGTCCCCGGGTGCCGCAGGCACCTGCATCAGGTTGTCGCGGAAGCCAAAGGTATAGGCCTTGCCGAAGAGGGTAAAATTCATGGGCCAGCTGACCTCGACGTCTGGCCGGGTGGCCTTGATGTCGTCCGAAGCCGGGAGCACACCGTACAGCTTGCCTCCCTTGGCGGTGACGGCGAGAGAGATTCGGATCGTTGCGTCCTCGGCGATGGCGTCAAAGGCCACCGGGACACCGCCGCCCGTAGCCGCGAGAATGTCGTCCACTACGGTCGGCGAGCGGTAGTCGAACGCGAGTTCAGCGCCGTACGACTTGACGAGATCGTGGTTGCGTGGGCTCGCGGCCGTCGCGACACGGTATCCCATCATCTTGGCCAGCTGGATGGCCATGAGACCGACGCCCGACGAGCCGCCGTAGACGAAGAGCCACTCGCCCTTCTCTTGCCGGGCCCCGCGGGAAGCTGCGTCCGGGAACGGCTGGCCGCCGCGGTGGATGAGCGGCAGGGCCACCGTCGTCAGCGGGGTGCTGACAGTAGCGGCCTCCTCAAACGCCATGGTGTCGGGGACATCGAAGACCTGGTTGTCCGGGATGAGGATGTACTCCGACCACGTGCCGTTGTCGGGCTTGGCCCAGCCGTTGATGCCGGCGACGCGGTCGCCGACCGCGTGCCGCGCCAACGCGCCGGCGGCCACGACCGTACCGGAGAACTCGAGGCCAGCGACGACACCGGGAAAGTTGTACCACTGCTCGACGAACTTCCAGTCGGCAGGGTTGACGGGCACAAACGCCGTCTTGACGAGGATATCGGCGGGGCCCACGCTCGGGACCGGGATATCGCGCAGCTCGACGCCGGTCTAGGGTTAACAGATGCCGGGGCGACGGACGCTCACTAGGTCGTCGTTCTCGACGAGGGCCTTCATCGTGGCGGGAATAGACATCGTGGTATTGTGAGGTGTTTGTTGTGTGGTTGAGGCTGTTGCCGCGCCGCATGCACTCCTGACTGGCCGTTTTATACACATCGAGTGCTCCATGCTCCTCCATCTTCTTCGTTAGCGTGCATCAGCATCAACAGCTGCGCAAGACACTGCGTCACCTGTTGCGTAGATTAACGCCTGTTACAGCCGGAGATTATCCACGACCCACTGGCGAGGTGAAATGTCCATGTGCCGTCTGATTAAGCTCGTGCGGATATAGGCCGCAGAAGTGGACGGCGGTGGCTCTGCGGCTGCACTCCAGGTCCAGAGTGGACGCTGGGGTCCGCTTTGCCGCGTTGTCCACTCTGCGACTGCTGCATTTCCCTCAACCCATGTTTCTAGACTCTTCATGGTGCCATTGAAGAGCCCAGTCACGTAGGCGACGCGAAGCTATTGATCACTAACCGACAAAGCATAAGACAACAACGATGCTTGTAGAAAACGGAGAGGAGGCTACTAAAGCCGATCTAGGGCCGACACTGGAACGGGAGCAAATCTATAGTGCATCGCTCCCACCACAACAATGTAAACGTTTGTGCACATGCCTGCACCAGCGTACGTACTAACTCGCTGGACCGAGATGCATGCATGAGGTTCAAAACAATATGAGGCGACCAGTCTGGGCAACGTAGGTGCTGGGGTGGGTGTTGTTCGATGGGGCGAACGGACACTGAGTGGCGGTGCCACACAATCTCCTCCCCCAGTCCCTCCCGCCATCACTGTCCACCTCATTGTGGCCCGCCATCCTAGGCCACCGTCCGCACTCGCTCACACACCCCTGAAGACCCCTTCCTGCTTCTATCCAGCAGCATCACAGAGCCCATCCCCGGCGATGAGACAGCAGTCAACTTCCTAGTGGCTCCCATAGCCCCTCGTGGCTTGGGGCGTTTGGGCGCCCAAGTGGCAGCCCTGTGCGTCGTGCGACACTCGGAGGTAACCTGGTAAAAGTGCGTGCCATCACGGTTGTTGTGTTTACTCGGTCGTGCTGCTATCCACAAATTCGCACCACCCCCAACTCCATCACTGGCTCGGATCATTCCAAGCGCTTGCATATGTACCGTGCTGCATCCGGTCCCACCACTTCCGCATTCCACTCTCGACACGAACCAGCTCTCTGACTTATATCTGGATGCTGACTGTGACGACCTGGAGAAACACCACTCCCCAGTACTCCTTCTTGCTTCCCGACTATTCCCCAGTACTCCTTTCTGCACACAATGTCGCAGCTCCAGCCACCTCCCACCAGGTCCTTTCCCTACTATCCCGGGAGCTCCCCTCCTCCATCCCAGTTTGTCACGGTACCGATTGGGCCCACCACTCGGCACCTGATGGTAAGTGTTCGGTCTGCTTGGGAGACTCACCATCTGACACCTGGCCTCCAGGACTTCCGCGACCCTATCAGCCTGCCCCTAGACGCCGTCGAGAGCAAGTTCCGCCAGTGGCAGGAGGCACTCGACGTTGTCGGCGCCCTCGCCCTGCGCAAGCTCCAGGCAAAGGCTGCAGTCGATGAATGGACCAGGAATTATCACGACCAAGCTACCGAACTGGAGCAGGCTATGGTCGAGGAAACGACCACCCACATGCAGGGCAACATGGACAACCAGCTCGCGTATCTGCTAGCAAGCCGCGACTGCCAAGAGGCCACCGACGCCGCGGACAGGAAGCGACTCGCCTACCTGGCCGCCTTGCAGAACAAGGAGAATCTCCTCGCGCGCGAAGCGGCTCTCCGCAACAGGGAGCGCCACCACGCGCAGTGTGCATTGGTCCGCTCTGGCCCCAATTCCATGACAGCCCCAGACACGGACAACTGCCGTGCTTGCCGATGGTACAGTGACGAGGAGTTTCCCTTCGACAGCATGACGATGTCCGACTCTGAGGATGTCGAGGCATAAAGCTGGATTGCAAACACCGTCCGTCATAGCCTGTAGAGTGGCCGGTTGAAAGTGAGTTCATCAATCTGGAAGCTCGGGAGGACAAACGCTGAACGACTTGGGCAGATGAGTACTGTACCACCAAGGCACTCCACCCGTGTTTCTGTCCTTCTTGGCTCAAGCTCTCTCGCCCGACAGCATCCCTATGTAATCCCTGTCATCTGAACACCACCTGTAATTAGATTCATGCCTGTATGTTATCATGTTCAAAAGTGCCTTGATTCTAGTCAAGCCATTCTGGGCTGTAGCTTGCTCATCGGTGACTCCCGAACTAGACTCCGAGAAAGTGACATTCCTCTCAAATCAGTTGGACACTTATTACAGTTTCCAGCCCATTATCATCAATAAGACCCTGGATTTCTTTAGCAGAATGGATGTTCACGCCTCGGTATTTCTCTCTATTGTCCGAATGAATCTTTGTTCCCGAGCGCCTGGTGGCGAGCTGTTGATGTGTGCCATCACTGCATTCTGCCACAGTGCCACATTCGCCTGCGACCGAGCATGTGTGTCCATCAGTGCAGTCCATCCACTCTCCGTGGGCCCGTTCAACAAGCAGTCAGTCGGCGCAGGCCTGTCTCCTATGAAACTCGTCGAGCATCAGAACAGCTACTCGCCGCCACTTTCTATCACAATGATCCCACCAGTCTTGTCCTCAGAGTTGGCCCCTCCTGCACCAGGCTCGGCGTCACTCTCGAGCTCGCGTAGACGTGGGTGTCTGATGGGACATGCATAGGGTTCAACAGCCGAACAAAGCGTTACTCTCCTCGACGCCGACGCGCGTGTGTTGCGAGGCCACAGGGTGACCGTGCGGCACACACACATACGGCGGCGTGGCTTTGCTTCTTGTCGTCTCGCCGTCGTCCAACCTGTCCCCACACATAAACATCCCCTTCTCGACACACACTTCCTCTTAAAACTCCACAAATCAACTACCCACCTCACCATTCAACATACCACACACATCACTCACCATGTCCCAGACCGAGAGCACCTCCGGCCAGGGCCACCTCCACTCCACCCCGTCGTCCCCCGCCACGCCTGCGCCCAAGCGGCCCAGGATCGAGCAGGAACGCCAGGTAAGCCGCCACAGACTACTCCAGGACTCTTTCTGACACTTCCATGTAGCCAACCACCCCGGACGCCAACGAAACTCCTGGCTCCGATGTCCCCGACCTCGCCGCCGCCCACCGGGAGTGGCAGCAGGCTGTCCACGCACGCGAGCACCTCAGGACGACGCTCGACAACCGTGCAGCCTTCAAGGACCAGGTGAAAGCCTACCTTGAAAGCTTAGGTCCACTCGTCCAGGAAGCGGCAACAGAGAGGACCCACGCGGCCTGGGCGGTCGCCAACTTTGTGCAGCAGGCGAACTCCGCCATCAGCCCTGCATTTGATAAAGTCAAGGACCAGTTGAAAGCGTTTGGTCCCCACAATGCAGCGTACAGGAGCGTGGTGCCTCGCTGGATGGAAGCCGACCGCGCCAGCAAGGCAGCATCACAAGTCGCCCAGGAGAAAGCAGCGCTCTTCACCGCCGCCACGAGCAGTGGTGGCGATGGCGCTGCCGCCTTCCAGGAGATGACCGACGCAAACCTGGCCGAAGCAAGCGCGACGGCTGCGTTGGAGAAGGTCCGGGCAGAGGCGAACACGACCTGCAAGGATGTGCACCGGTCGTCCGTGGCGCTCAGGACGGCCTACGACACCTGGGAGACGATCGCCAGCGGCACGAGGCCCGCGGGGCAGGCGGTCAACGACGCCTTGGCGGCCGCAAGTGCCAAGTTGGCTCAGTCCCAGCAGGCGTTGAGCGGGGCGGAGAGGGCCAAGCAACAGGCGGGCACTATGTGGGAGACGGCACTGGTCTCGTGGGAGCAGGCTGTCGAGCGCGCAAAGGACAAGGAGCGAGCGTATCGCGCCGCCCTGGGCCACACGCCGCCGCCCGCCGACGCCAACGCAGACCAGCTACCGATGCCGGCCACCTTGGGCAGCCCATTGGTTCTACGCCCCTCCCCGTTGCCCGGGCCTTCGACGACCCCCACCACGACTGCACCCCACTCCGACTCGGATCAGCTGTCGGCTCCCGGGCCATCACGGTCGGGCCTCGGCACCCAGACTCACCAGGCAGCAAGCGCGCCGGGTCACGGGCACGACTCGGACAACACCAGTGTGGCGGGGGGGTGGACGGCCAGTCCCCAGCCGTCTGCTACCTTGTCCTCGTCGTCGAGCCACAACGCTCGGTCCAAGGGAAAGCAGCGCGCCGCGCTCGGCAAGGTCCCAGAGTCGGACCAGTTCCAGTTCGCGGTGCCCGCTCTGCCGACTCAAGGACCTCAAGCTGACCGAGGACTTCCCGGAGCCCCCGCAGCCGGCTCGGCTGCTGCGTCCCTGGCGCCGACGCCGCAGCAGGGGTGCACGGTCTGGCCGAATGCAGCCCAGCCCACCTCGCGGTGGTTCCCCCAGCACGCGGTCACCGGTCCGCTGGCACCTGCAGCTGGCTCGAGCGGTGGGGACGTGGCAGTGGCGCCTGCGGCCGGTCCCAGTCGCTCGGCATGGCTGCCTGGTCGCGCGCCACAGTCCCCGGGCATGTACCCGGCAACTTATGCGCCGGCAGGGCAAGTGACTGAGTACGGGACGGACTGTCCATCGCCGTTCGCCAGGAACTCTGGAGCTGCGCCAGACAACGCCTTCTTCCACCCCGGCCAGCCCCAGCCGCAGCACCGACCAGCCAACAAGGAAGGCAGGACCCCGAAGCCGCAGCAGCCGGGGACCTGTCGTCGGGGTCCTCAACGGCTTCCCCCCCGCCCCCCGAACGAGTTTGAGCTGGCCCACATGCGGGAGTGGCACGGGCTGAGCCCGATGGCGGGCCCCACCGAGGCTTCACAGACGACCAAGCCCGACGCTGCGCCGACGTACGGCTACGCCGCGCCCCCGCGCGTGCCGTCTGCCGCGGAGACGGCAGCCATCGTCGCCCGGCACGGGACGTACCCCGTGCGCACGTGTCCGCATTCCCCGGAGGCGGAGCTGGTTGGGCGCATCAGCCCCGAGCTGGGCGTCGCGCAGCTGCCGGCGCCGCCCGTCCCCTCCGCCCGCACTCCCAATGCCCGTCCGAACGTGTCCCGGGCCGAGATGACCACCGCAGCTCCAGCAGTCGACGGCATGCTGCCCAGGCCGCCCCTGTCTCCAGCCCACTCCGAAACGCTCCCTCGCGCCCCAGCGCAGGGAGATGGGCCGGCTGTGCTGGTCCCGGAAGCCGAGGCCAGCGCACTGACACGGAGCAGCTCCCCTCCGACGGTTACGGGAGAGACGCGACTGAGCGCGACGCTATTAGGCGAAGCGGGGTTCATCAACCCGGCACTCCTGCGCCTACCGGCCCCGAACTCGGCAGCCCACGCGCCGGCGTTCGCTGGGTTCCCGGGACCTCTCGAGTCCGGCGGTGGGGCTGCCAACGATCCTGCGCACCCAGGACCTGTGGCCGGGCTCGAGTCCGGCGGTGTGGCCGCCAGCGAGGCTGGTCTCGACGTTAAGCCAGGGTTACCCGGACCTCTGGAATCCGGTCGCGAGGCCTCCAGCCAGCCAGCTCTCGACGAGGACGCGTTCGCTGGGCTCTTCCTGGACGAGGAGTTCTGGAACGATGTGCCGGGTCCGGGAGTGTAAGCTGGAGAAGGCGACGTCTTCGGCCTCTGGCCTGTCCTCGTGTCGGGGTCATGCTATCCGAGCAGGGCGGCCACCTTGTTCCTCGGTGGGGGAGGGGATTTTGCGTGACTACTGGCCTGCAGAGGGAGGGGAGAGCACCTGGAGCAGACGGGGTGAGAGCTCGCGGAACGTGGGCTGGCTGCATTGGACGTGGACGAGGACGCCAGCTGTCCGTCGCGTCGAGGGCGCCGGCGTTGGGGTTAGGTGGTCTGGTCTGCGAAGCGACCTGGAGTCGCGTCCGTGGAACCAGGAATGCGGCGCCTGACTCTGTCCGACTCAGTCCGCCACTTCCGTTCCGCCATGTGCGGCCTACACCGCCGACACGCCGACTCCGACGGACAGAGTATGCTTACACGCACTACACGCCTGACCTCGCTTCGTCATCTCCGTCCGTCGGTCCGCTGGAACGCGGGCACGGGAGGGCCTGGCTGCTTAGAGTTTATCCCCCGCACACCTCACCCCCTGTCACGCAAGTACGACGTGTGTGCAGCGCAAGGGGGGCGTCGTGCGCGTGGCACTTATGCTTTGCGCAATTGTAATTATACTTTACTGAGAACGAATGCATGTATGCATGTGCGATGTAGCGAGGTGGCACACTCGCGCAGCGCTACGACGGCGTGTGCGGTGGCAGACTGTCGTCACTGTCGCCGCTGTCGCTCTCGTCCGTCTCGCTCTCGTCGCTCCCCTCCAGGCTGAGCGCGTTGAAGAAGCTGCGGTGGTTCTGCGCCGCAAAGCCCGTATCCTCGCTCCCGCTTTCGCTCTCCGCGTCCTCCTCAGCGTCATCGCTCCCAGGCACAGCGCCGACGCCGCTCGCCTCGTCCTCTTCGCTCTCGCTCTCCTCACTCCGCTCCCCGCCGGCCTCTTCGTCGTCGAGCTCGGGCGTGTTCTCTAGCCACACCCCCTTGCCCCCGCGCTCGGCGAGTGCCTCCTCGCTGCTTCCTGGTGGCCAGAAGCCCCAGCGCACGCGTCCGTCGGCTATTGTCCGGAGCACTGGAGTCAGGCGAGGACAAAGCACACCACTTACTTGCGTTACCAGCGCGATTCGTGTCTGGCCGCCCGCCCTTTGCAGTCACTAAAGTCAGCTTCGTCACACAAAGCCACTCACAGAACCCTCGGTCAATCGCTCGTGCCTCCATGATCCCGCCCGCGGTCCAGATATGCCCTTTGGCTTCTGCCACCCGCGGCCCCTCGCCGCGCCACGTGCGCTTGTCCACCACAACCTCCTCTTCGGCGGGCGCGGGGACACGGAAGACCTCCTCGATCGGCATGCGATTCGCGACGTAGTAGATGCAGGATGGCAACGACGGGATCTGCGAGATGGGCAGGACTGGTGTTAGCCAGCGAAAGAGGCACGCACTCACTCCCTGCCATGGCCTGCAGCTCCATGGGCACGAGCGAGGGGCACACAAGCCCCGGGCAGTCTATGATCTTGATGTCGCGCACCGGGCCCCACAGGATTGTCTGGAAGTGCTTGGTCTTGCCTGGGGTCTTGGACGCGCGCACGCGCGTGGTGCCGAGCAGCGCGTTCAGGAGGGACGACTTGCCCACATTGGGCTGGCCGATGAGCCCGATCGGCAGCGGCTCAGACTGCGGGTCGCGTTGGTGGCGCGTCTCTTCTTCCTCTGCCTCGTCGGCCTCACTCTCCTCGCCACTCTCTGCTGCACCTTCTGCCTCCTCCGCGCCGTCTCCCACATCCTCCTGCTTCGCCTTCCTCCGTCCACCGCTCTGGATCGGGGCGACCTCGGGCTCGGCGGCCAGCGCCCCCCAGTCGACACTGGCCCTCACGCTCGGCTTCCAGTCGTCGCGGGCGGCCGAAGGCTTCGTGACGAGCCGCGCGTGCGCCGCCTTGATGGCCTCGACAAGCTCGCCGCGGGCGGACATCGGGATGGCGGGCCGGTGCCGCGCCCTCCCCTCGCCGTAGAGCAGCGCCTTGTCGTAGCTCGAGACTGCCACGATCTGGACGGTGGACGCGGCGCCAGGCTCGTCCCCCTCCGTCCACCATTCCTTCAGCCATGTGCGCCACCCGGCCAGGGCGCCAGCGTCCACCAGGTCAGCCTTGGTGAGGACCAAGATGACCTCCTTTCGGGGCTTGAGCGCCTTGACGTACGTGCGCAGGCTCGGCGGACAGTGCAGCGGGGGGCACCTCGAGTCGATGAGAAGAAGCAGGATCGCTGACGACTCTGTGACGCGCCACCTGAGAGAGTTAGCACCGTCCAGAGCTCCAACTCACAGCTGTCGCCACACCTCCAAATTCGTCTCGAACCAACTCGGGCTCACGGGCCACCCGTCATCGCCCTCGCCGAGGACCCATTCGTCGAGCGTGGCGCGCGTGCCGGCAAGCCACTTTTTGTACACGCCCTCCTCGTTCTTCTCCACCTCCTTTTTTGTCTGGCCGTACCGGAACTTTGGCCGCGCAGGGATGACGAGCTTGCCGGCCGGAGGGGAGCGGGTGACCACGTCGACGGGGAAAACGGCGGCGGTGCCAGGCAGGGGCCGCTCCAGCGGGGTTGAGAAGGCAAGGTCGCGTGTCCGCTCGAGATAGTGCGGCGGGAGAGAGATGAAGCGCGACTCGAGGCGCAGCGTAGGGCCCTTTGGCGCCGAGCGTGATGGCAGCGGTCGGCGATGCTGCCGCGTGTTGGACTGACGCCCGCCGCCGTCCTCGTCGTCGTCACCGCGCTTCCTGGCCCGCGAGGTCTGGAGCTGGGCCTTCTTCTGCTTGTGTGAGAAGGGCTTCTTTCGGCCCATTGCGATGTGGGGTTGATGCTTGAGTAAGTTTGCTCCAAGGCGTTGTTGTTGCCCCGATGCCATGCTCCTCCCCCACCCGCTCGTCACCTAAAGATTCGAGTGGAGGTTGTCATGCAACGTCATTGGTAGGTTGGTCACGTGATCATCCACACGTGGATGTCACGTGTGGGATTTACTAATGCAGACTTTCAACTCCACAGTCTTAAGTCTAAGCGCGACGGCGGCATGCGGTTACCAGGAAACCCTAAGTGGCCCTTTGCCGATGCCACTACCATACTAGCAGTCAAACAAGAAAACCTATGCTAGCAACCTGCTGTCTGACCTCCCTCTCTACGAGCCTGAACCATCTGCAACTAGTGCAGGCTGCGCCTGGCGCCAAGCACCGCAACATGGGTGCGCTCCGGTATGCACCGGGGGACACGCAACGCCGCCTCAACCAACTGACCACCCTCGAAAATGATTAAATGGAAGAGCCGGCCGCCCTATTTCGCCTCTTACGACATGGGCATTTCTAGGTGGCGGCTAGATCTCCCATGCAGCAATGATCGAGTGCGCCGCGGCGCGCTCGGTGTGTTGGCGCCGGGTGGTGGCGTCGCTGTGCGCCGAGCAACCGAGCCGAGGACGCACGCGAGCCCGACAAGGCTTGCCGCGAATCGCGAGCGAGCGGAGGACGCGCGAGTGGGCTTACAGCAGCGCGCGAGACGCCACCCGCGCGTGGGCGTACGCGATTATGACTAGCACTAGCAGCCCGTGTCGGGCACAAGTGATCTGCTAGAGAGCTCGTGGTCGGCAGAATGTCGACTGCTGCGGCTCGGCGCGTGCCGCCGAGCGAAGAGCATGACAGCATGTCTCACGCCACACAAGCATGATGCCAACACGGGCGTGCCGAACGCGCCCGTCGTCATCCATCAGAAAGGACACCGGGTTCGTTCTTGCGTGTGCGGCGACTCACCGTCGCTTCTGCCGCCTGTCCACGCCCCGCGCACGCTGCGGGGGCGGGAACACTGGCCGGTAAACCAGAAACAACAGACAGTCACCGACCAAGACGACCAACACGCGAGCGAGCGCCAACTTCGTTCGTTTGCTTCCCGCTAGTGCAAGCTGTGCTGTGCTGGTGGTGGCTGGGAGTGCGTCGTGTATAGAGCATACTGTTGTCGAGTGATGAGGCTCCACTAGCCCGTCCATTGCATTTGCCGTGAGAATGTATTCCTCCTCACGACCCCCCGCGATCACAGTGCTGCTTTCGTTCACTGTAACCAACGAGTGTGCATATTGGGAGGCAACGGGAGGCAGCCACCTCATGCACTCGTCACGTTTTTATCTCCTGCGTGATGGTCCGGGCCTGGGACCATGCGATGATGCGGGGTGCGAGCTGCGAGGTCCAGCGTGGTTTCGGTCTGCGGCTCCTGGTAAGGCTCCTGGAACACTGGGCTTGGGCCGGCACACCCGTTCACATCCGTCAAACGTCAGCATTGCGTGGCACCTGGGGTATGCAGGGAGGGCGGGGGGAGGGGTTCTGCTAGCTTTGGGCGTGACTACCCCTTCGTCAATAACTTACCCCCAGGGCCTGCTGCCTCTGCTGCTGCTGCTGCTGCCATGCTGCCTGCTGCTCCTGTTCCACGAGCGTCGCATGCTGCAGACTGTAGCGTCGCCTGTCCTGTCGATCCAGTGTGGCAGCCGGCGGTGTTCAAGCAGCTTGGAAGTTTTGCCTGGATGCAGTGGACCCTGGGCCGCCGAACAGTGGGATGGATACAAGTTGGGACGGGTCTCGGGTGCCTCTGGTGATTCGATCAGGCCGCTGCGGCCGCGCGCGCTTTGCGGCCCTTGCCCCCCTTTTCCGAGCATGCCATAACCCATCCGCCGGTATGTAGCCAGCGACCCTCCCGATCTGCGGCTGCTGTCTTGAGGGTTTACCGTCGTCCGGTGCCCAGAAATGTGCCTGCACCAAGCGTCACGCCGCTGCGGCAGGCATCAGAGCTCCACTGCCGACCCAGGGCAGCGTTTCGACCGCTGGTTGGCGGGAAGGGGGCCGCCCGGGTCAGCAGGGCAGCCCCGGCTGCGTAATTGCTCGAGGATGCGCCGGGCCTTGACGTACGTGTACGTACAGCTTGTATGAGCGGGAGGGGTTCGGTCGCTACAACAAACAACTATCCTGGTGGTAATGGGCCCAGAGATCGTAATAGCAGCTCGTTAGCTCGGGAACGGGCTGGGCTGCATGGGCAGCAGCTTGCTGCGAGCTCAAGATGGCCTCGAGGCCGATGATGAGAGACAGCATGCGACCCCCTTGGAAAACACCTGAGAACCCCCTTTTGTTCGAGTATCAGAACGACCAGAGGAGCAACAAGAGGTCGTAAACCACCATCAGCAGCATCAACAGACAGACGCTTGCTTTCACCAACTGCCAGACTCGGCGTAGTCGTTTTGCAGGTTTGCAGTCAACACGACCGATACCTACAGCCGCGACGACGACAAGCAGCAACCACGACGGCCAACCCCTGTCTGACGGCCCTGGTACCCCCGTCCCCCTCTCTGTCTCTGTCGCATTCCCGGCCCACTTGGAAGCCCTCGCCCACCTGTAACCTCGATCCTCGACAAACAGGTACGCTAGGTACAACAGCGAGCGAGCGCGGCCTCCGTGTTTCCCCCCTTTCCCCCCAGTGCTCCCCATACCAACCTAGGCTGCAGCCTTCAACTTGACGCTCGACGTGTCTGGAGTGAAGAACAAGTTCAGTTGTACTTTCAACGTGCGCAACTTGCTCTTTGTCTCTTGAGGCCGAGTTGCTTGCTCGCCGACCGACACCCCCGAACCCCGCCTCGCCTCGTCGTCCACTCCGCCCAGTACGCCGACGCACCCACGCCAGTCAATTGTGTGCCTCAGCCACGCCTGTGCCGCCGCCGCGCCGCGCGCCGCTCTCCGCCTCGCCTCGTGCACGACCACCACGCGCTCGACACGCCTCGCATTGAGCGTGCTCCTCTTGGCAAGGCCGACCGTTCGTCCTCGCCCAAAAAGGAGGCCCGATAACCCCCACCTGCCTCCCTGGGCCGGCTGTTTGAATCGCGCATACCCCGTCGCTCTTCTCGTCCGGTGTCTCTCAGCCACCGACGGCGCCATCGACGCCACGCGCCATTTGGCCAACCCTGGCTGCTGCTGCTGCCGCTGCTGCTGCTGCTACTGTCTCGGCCTAGTCTAGAGCAGGTGGTGCACCTCGCAGCTCACTCACAGCAGCAAGCGAACAGTCCACACGAGTCCAAGACGGGCAACTAGCCCCTCTGCCTGCAATATACAATACTTTTGTGGGCATCGCCGCCGCGGCCGCCGACAACGACGACGGCGAAGACAAAGTTGTTCGCGCTGGACACGCCGAACAACTTGTTAACACGACTTGGTCCTCCCACATCCACAGGCGCAAAACACACGCAAAATGACACTGTTACACGCCTCTGCGAATGCTGAACCTGGGCCGTCGACGCTGGCGATTGCGAGGTCAAAGGTGAGTGATTCCACGGCCGGTGTGTGGGACGTTGTCGAGCTTTGCCCGCTCGTCCCTTCGTCGTCCCCTCGTCGTCCCCTCCTTGTGCCCCCCCCCCCCCCCCCTCCCCTCGTCTTCATCTTCTGGAACGTGCACTGACCACGAACGCCTCCTTGCCATCACTTGCGACGCGCCACCACCACCACCACCACCACCACCACCACGACAACGCCGACGACGACAACGACGGTGACAACATTGACCCCCACCCACCCATCACTCTCTCTCTCGCTGCACATCCTTTGACCGTTACACTGCCGCGCTGGCCGTCTGCCCGCCCGTCTACCCCATCACACTCGGTTGCAATACTCTCACTCCTTTCTCACTCGACACAGCCTGAACGCTCGACGTCTCTTCCGCACGCTGTCCCTCACCCAGTGTCACCCATCTCCATCCTCCGCAAACCCTCTCTCCCAATAATCTCATCGGCATCGGTGCTGGCGCCGGCCGCCTCTACGCCCACAACAACAGCGTCCTCTTCGATGCCGTCTACACCCAGCGGCCTCAACTTTCCCCCGCTCCCACCACTCCCTCCATTCCCCACTGTCTCATCCGCCAAGCCGCAGCGCAAGAGCGCACCCCCGACCTCGCCGCCGTCAAGACCATCAGATAGCGGCAGCGGGCGTGTCAAGACGCGTCGTTCGCGCGTGTCCTTTCGCGAGGAGGTTGATGTCGCCGCCCCCGCCGATCTCCAGAAGCATCGTCCCCAGTCGGTCCAGCCCACGCTGCCAGCTCGGCCCGCCTCCGCCGCTGCCGGTTCCCGGTCGGCCTCACCTGCCCAGCCTCGCCGGCCCTCTGCCGATGGTGACCTTCGCAAGATGCCAAGACCGGCATTGAAGCGCGTCGCGTCGTCGTCGCTCATGATCGGCAGGCCAGTCTCGGCCAACGACTTTGACTTCCGTCCGCAGACTCTGCGGTATCCCCGCCTGTCGCCAGCCCTAGCACGCCTGTCGGACAGTTCGTTCAACGTCGCCGAGGTCTGGGACAACGGCAAGGCGTCGCGGACCGTTAAGCGGGCGTCCGCGAGCTCTGTCCCGTCGTCGGCCGTAGCCTCCTCGTCGTCGCTATCGTCGTCGTCAACGTCGTCACCTGTCGCAACGCAAGACCACCGCGGTGCCCCAGCGCACGGTACTACCCCGAGTGTCACAGCAACGCCGCCGGCGCGCAAGGGCCGCAAGCCTCGCTCGCCCGTCCCGTCTTGGGGCTCGACATGCCCCTCGCTCATTTCGTCGAGCCACCGTGCATCGCTGGCCTCGACGCTCACGGCGCCGTCCATGACATCGCTGCTGCTGTCGCCGCCGTCGCCTGGCGGCGATCGTTCGGCCTCGTTCCCGGATGACATTTACGGCTCCCCGCGCACGTCTCCTACCATGTTTGCGCATGATGAAGACGCTCCCGAGCTCCCCGAAATGCCCGACCTCGCCACGTTGTCCAAGTACCAGCAGGCTGCGGATTCATCCGACTACACACAGGTCGTGTCGACGTCGTCAATGTCTCAACCGTCCAAACTTCGCCTCCAGCCCGCCCCCCGCATTCGCCGTCGCGAGCCCTCGTCCGCCTCGACCACCCCAACCGACTCGCCGGCAACAAAGCCGCGTGCTACAGAGCGCCTGCTTCGTCTCCAAAGCTCGCTTGCCGACCTTCGCATGCAGCGCCAGTCCGACTCGCCCGTACCGCCGCCGCTGCCAAGCCCGCCGCTCCCGCGTTACCGCAAGGCGCCGCCTAGCCCCACAGTCGCCGAGCTTGCGCACGCGACGCCGCGCAAGTCTGAGTGGTCGTCATACCGCGAGGCAGAGGAGTCGGACTCTGAGAGTGACCTCGGTGAGTCTAGTCGGCGTTTGTTTTGCTTTGTGAAACAACTAACCCTTGCGCAGACCTCAGCCTGCCCTTGCTCAACGCGGCATTGCGCTCGCACGTGATTCCATCGTCGTCGCGTCTGCTCGTCCAGTCGTCGCGCAAGGCCAAATCAGTCGACGGCGAGGCTGATACATCCCTGGGATGGAGCGGAAGCGAGAGCGAAGAGGAAGAATTTTCCCGCACAGTCGCGCGTATTACCCTTCGCAAGGCCGCTGGCGGGACTAGCGCCGTGCCTCCTCCCGCCAGCCGCCGTCTGCTCAAGCGTCCCTCGCTTCCAGTCGGCGGACTGCACCGCTTCTCGCAACTGTCGCCGCCTTCGGACGTGTCGACGGGCCCGACGACGCCGCGTCCCTCGAGCGCCATGAGCAGCACGGGAAGGTCGGCGTCTGGCGCTGCCGCGATGCTGTCGGCGCTGGTCGAAAGCAAGTACGGCACGACCGAGGCGCTGCCTCGTCCCAAACGCTTTGTCGAGGGCTGGGGTGCGCCCGAGGTCCTGCACGACGACGACTGGCCTCCCGACGCGGTCGAGGAGGTCGAGGAGGTCGAGGAGGACGATGAGGACGACGAGATGCCGAAGCCGCGGGCGGCGCTCCGCCCTGTCTCTACTGCCGCCTAGACAGTTGTCATGTCCTTGTACTACCCATTAAACATTGTACCTGTTTTCCTGTCGTTTAGCAGAGCTGAACGCTACTGTGATTGTATGCAAAGTGCGCAGAGCGGTGGCGGTGGTCAAGGTGCGAGGGTTGGGACGCCTCGGGGGAATGACGGGAACGAATCGATGGGCCGCCAAGCCAACTTGCCTCTTTGGCAGTGAGGCAGCGGCGGTAGACGGTCGAGTGGCGTCCGTCGAGCACGAGTTGCGCCAGGTTCACTTGGAAGCTGCATGGGTGTGGGTATGGGTGTGGGTGTGGGTGGCACGGGTCTGTCTGGTCTGCATTGCACAAAGTCGAGTGCCAAGCATGTTTGGATGTTGCTCTCTGGCCAGGTGATGATCGCTGCTGCCGAGCAGTATGCGCGTCTCGTCTCATCGGCCGCACGTGACTTGACTGCCACGCACCAGGCGCGCGCTAGTTGGATCCGGCGTGGGCTGCTGCGAGCGATCCGCGTGGCGGCCGCCGCCGTGGCTGCTGCTGCTGCGGCGGCGGCGTACGGCGTCGCGTTCTCAAAGTCGCGAACGGTCCGCAAAGTCGAGATTTCGCATCGTACGTGTTCCTCAACAGACAGCGTCGCCCGCGTCAGACCAACAGCTCCAGCAACGACGAAGACAACACGGCCGCGACGACGACGCCAGCGCCCGGCACACGCCACCCGACACATTCATACATAGCGTAGAGCGCAGCCAGCGCCGGACCGACTTGTCCCCATCACACGCACACCTACTCACACACAACATGTCGGTCAAACGCGCCGCAGCACCGCGCGAGCTCGTCCCGCCCGCGCCCAGCGCGTCCGCGTCAACGGCGCGCACGTCCGCGTTCGCGCCGCACCCCGTCGCCGCGAGCCCCGTGACCCCCAGCGACGAGGGCAAGACGCTGTCCCAAGCCTCCGGCTCGGACGACGAGCAGGACGACGACGCGCGCCTCGCCGACGCCGGCAAGGCCGCCAAGACCAAGGGAGAGGACGACTTTGTCTGGATGTACACCGAGGAGCCGCACCGCAGCCGCCGCATGGCGATCCTCAAGGCGCACCCGGAGGTGAGAGGGTTGGGCGCGAGCCCTCGACGCATGTCCGGTGCTGACACCCCCCACAGGTCCGCAAGCTCATGGGCCCGACGCCGTACACCGCGCCCCTGGTGGCCCTGGTGCTCGGTGTGCAGCTGTACTGCGCGCTCGCGCTGCGAGGACAGCACTCGCTGTCGTGGAAGACGCTGCTGACGGCGTACGTCGTCGGCGGGACGGCCAACCAGAACATGTTTTTGGCCATCCACGAGATCACGCACAACCTCGCGTTCAAGAGCATCCGCGCCAACAAGGCGCTTGCGATCGTGGCCAACTTTGTCATTGGCGTGCCGTACGCCATGGCGTTCAAGGGCTACCATGTCGAGCACCACAAGTACCTCGGCGAGGACGGCATCGACACGGACCTGCCCAGCCGTATCGAGGCAGTCGTGCTCAACAATGTGGCCGGCAAGACCTTCTTTGCGTGAGTAGCCGCGAGCGGTGCAAGCGGGGCGGCGTCGCTGTGAGGGCGGTGGCGAATGGCCGAGTGGTTGATACTCTGCGTGGTGGTACGCCGGAGTGGTCATATAGCGGGCCGAGTTATGACGAAGGCGACGTCGTCGTCTGCCAACTGCCCCCCTCCGCCCTCTTCGCGTCGCCATCTTCCCCCCCCCACACCAACCCCCCCCCCCCCCCCACACACACACACACACTAACCCCCGCAGCACATTCCAGCTCCTCTTCTACGCCCTCCGCCCCGGCTTCATCCGCAGCCAGAAGCCGACCGTCTGGCACGGCATCAACCTGGCCGCCGTTCTCGGGTTTGACGCCCTCCTGGTCCACTTCTTCGGCTGGCGCCCGCTCATCTACCTCCTGTTGTCGTCCTTCTTTGCCGGCTCGCTGCACCCGTGCGCGGCGCACTTCATCGCCGAGCACTACCTCATGAACGACGTCGAGCCCGGTAGCGTGCAGAGCCTGGCGCAGGAGACGACGTCGTACTACGGCTGGCTCAACATCCTGTGCTACAACGTCGGCTACCACAACGAGCACCACGACTTCCCTAGTGTTCCGTGGACGCGCCTGCCTGCGCTCCGTGCCCTCGCGCCAGAGTACTACGACACGCTGCCCGCGCACAAGTCGTGGCCGTACGTCACGTACCGCTTTATCACCGACCCCAAGATTGGCATGTGGTCGCGCGCCAAGCGCGAGGGCCACGGCGAACGCATCGACGAGCATGCCTGGCAGGGGCTGTGGAAGGCCACCGAGGCCGACGAGACGGAGAGCGTTGTGTCGTCGGCCGACTCGACCGAGATTGAGCGCGAGATGGCGGAGGCGGTGGAGATCGGGTATGCGGAGTGAGGAGCAGCCAGGAAAATGAGCTGGGCAGGAGCGCGACGCCCGGTGATGATGACGACGACGAACGCTAAACGGCTAGACGCCTTGTGACATACACTGTTCAATGCAAGATATGATAGAGTTGTCGAGGGGTGTGAGCGCTGTGAGGGCGAGTGGGCGGCGTCGCCCAAGTCAGCGTCCGTCGCAGTAAGTAAGCGCCAACGACAGAGACTACGATCCATCCGTCGGCGAGCACTACAATCCTGCTGTTCTCCTACTTCTCCTTCTCGAAGGCCTCGGCCTCGGCGCCGGCGAGCGCAGCGCCCGTAACGCCAGGGGTGACGCCGCCGAACTCGGCATCGCGCAGCGGCGCGTCGGCGTCAGTGAAGGACACCTTGTCGGCGTCGAACTTGAGGGGCTTGATGCCGCTCTGGTCAGCGGAGGACACGTTCTTCGCGCCGCCGGGAACCTCGGCCGCGCCGCGCGGGTCGTTGACGACGGGCTCGAAGGTGCCCGCGCCGGACTCAAACGACGCCGCTTCCGCGCCGGCGAGCGCGGCGCCCGTCACGCCGGGGGTGACGCCGCCGAACTCGGCGCGCCGGAGGGCCGGGTCGCGGTCTGTGAACTCGACCTTGTCGGCGTCGAAGGCGGGCTTCTTGGCCGCCAAGCGGGGCGTGGTGGCGAGCGCGCGGGTCGCGCGGGGCGCGAGGCGCGAGACGGACGCGAGGCGGGCGACGAGCATGGTGCGGTGGTTGATGCTGTTGGGTATGCGTTGCAGTGGATGATGAGTGAGGAGGGAGTGGATGGAACGCAACACATCGCCGCTCCGCTCCCACCATCTGTTGCAGGCACCCATCCCCAGGACGACCAATGACGGCGCATCCGCGCGCGGAAGGCTGGAAACACGTACTACTGTGGGAGACAAATGGCGACGGTTGCTGCGGTAGCGGGCTGCCGCGGGCTGCCGGCAGGTGATGTCATCGGGGGAGGGGGGGCCGGCGAGGGGTCGGGTTGTTTCTGCCTGCTTTGAATGGATGCAAGTCGGTCAGGCGTCAGTCAGTCACTCACGCAGTTGTCTCGAGCGAGACAGGCTCGATGCTGTTGCCTGCGCAATGCAATCTCAGCTCGCTGCATTCGCCACAGCGCCACGGGGCGAGGGCGATCACAACGATCGCAACAGGGCGAGCGGCGGCGCACAGCCGGCGGCATCGGCCCTGCGGCGCCGCCCACGGGGTGAGCCGACTCGACACGGCAATCGACTCGGCGCACCACCACAAACACGACGTCCAACACCAGCACCGATGCACTATCACTCCTCCCCATGTCCACAGCCACCATGCCCACAGACCACCCGGGCACACTGCTCGTCCTCAACGGCCTCCCGGCCGCCGGCAAGCTGACGATCCTGCGGTCCGTGGCGGCGCGGCACCCCGCCATCCTGCTGGACAACCACCAGCTCATCGACCCCGTGTCGGCGGTCCTGCCTACGCGCGGACCAGAACACTACGCGCTGAGGCGGGCAGTCGCGGCGCCGGTGTACGCGGCCCTGCGCGACCGGCTGCGCGACGGCACCAGCGCGCTCCTCTCCACCTGCCTGAGCGACGACGACGTCGGGTCCGGCCTCATGCTCGACACTGTCGCGATTGCGGGGGAGGATATCCCGCTCGTGTGGGTCAACGCGCTCGGGTCGGCCGACACGCTGCGCGCGCGGCTGGGCAGCAAGAGCCGCGTGGAGGGCGGGAAGAGCAAGCTCACTGATCCCGCGGTGCTCGAGACCATGCTGCACGTCACGCTTGCGCGCCCGCCCGAGAGCGCCAACGTCCGCGTGTTTCAGCTCGACGTCAACGGCGACCTGGAAGACTCGGTGGCGCGCCTCATGGAGATGGTGGGGCTAAGGTGCGTGTGCGTCGCTCGCCGTGCTGACCCCAGCCCGACGGAAAGGTCAGCCGACGACAGTGTTTAGTACCGCCCATCGACACCGCCATCGACACCACCATCACACCACCATCATCTATGCATCACGATACTCTGACCACAGCTCACTTTGCAGCTGTCTTCTTCTCTGAGCGGCGGCCGCGGGGCGGACGGACCCGCTTCGGCGCAGGAGGGGTCGGCGTCTCCGGCGTGGCGGGCGACACGGGCGGGTTCATGTGTGGCGGCGTGTCTTTGCGACCGGCTTCCTTGTCGTTGCCGTTGGAGCTGGTCGCGTCCTTTGTGCCGGTGGTCGCGCCGGCGTCACCCTCTAGCGGCTGCATGGAGCGGGCGGCGGCGGGCTCGAAGACCAGAGTGTGGTGCCGATCGCCATCGTGGTCGTCCTCGCCCGCACCCTCGCTAGTGGCGACGGCCTGGAGCCGTGCGGCTGCAGCGGCGCGGTACGCGGCACTGCAGGCGCTGACGTCGGCCTCGGCGTTGTCCAGCGACGCCTTCATCCGTCCAAGCCCAGCACCCAGGTCCTGTGCGTAGGTGAACGGGTTAAACCACGTCTCGAGGGCACGCTCGTGCGCGGCCAGCGCGTCGCCGTGCACCGCCACGGCGTGGTTGTACGTCTCGTCGTTGCCCCAGGTGCGCTCGACTTCCACTCCCGCCGCTGCCTCGTACATCGCCTGTGTGGCGACGTGGAGGGCGAGCAGAGCGCTTTGCGCACGCTCCTTGGCTTCGGCCTGCCTCGACTGCATGGCGTCGTGCGCGGATGCCGCCTCGTCGCGTGCACGCTGGGCGGCGTCGAGCGCGGCGTACGCTGCGTCCTCGGCGCCCACGGCGTCGGCCACGACGTCGGGCACAACGTCGGCCACGGCGTGCGCCGGCGCATGCTTTGCCTGCTGGTGAGCTCGTGTCACCGTAACGACGCACCTTCTTGTCCTTCGTGTCCTTCTTGTCCTTCTTGTCCTTCTTGTCCTTCGTCTTCGTATCCTTGCCTTCCTTGCCTTCCTTCTTGTGCTTGACGCGCTTGTCGGCCTTGTCGCCGCCACCAACGTGCTTGTCGTGGCTCTTGCGCTTGCCCATGGTGTGGGCGTGAGTGAGTCGAGGACCCAAGCCTCGAGATGAGTGTATGAGGATGAAGAGAGTGATAGAGTGAGAATGAGAGTGTCTGGGTGCGAGCGGATTGAGAGAAGACACTGATTGTTTGGGCGCCAATCTTGCGCCCCCACGCCTCACTCCACACGCGACGCAGTGATGTGGCACAGGCCGTCGCTGTCTGATGGCCGTCCAATAGCGCGTATGGCAGTTCGCCGGCGTAGCCATGAGTGTGCATGAGAGGATGAGCAGGGAGAGTGAGAGTAACTGGCATGGCAGGACGACGGGCACTACAACAACGGTGACGAGCGGGGACGCGACAGAGACATACCGCGGCAGTCATCGCCACCACGCCGCCGCGTCCGCCGCCTCGACCTCGGCCACGCCCGCCGACGGCGGCTCGCGCGCGGCCCGCACCCCGCGCCACGCGTCAAACGCGGCGGCCTGGCGCGCGCCCGCCTGCTCCGCGGCGTACCCCACCGCGCCCGGTGCGCCAGCCGTACCCGTGTCGGCGCGGTACGCCGCGGCCTCTTCCATGGCCTTGTGCCACGCGATCCAGGCGCCGTCCTCGGGCTGCGTGGTGAGCTTGCTGTCGTGTCGTGGGGGGCGCAGGCTCAACTTGCCTCGGTGCTGGTCGAGAGGGGGAGGCGGAGGATGTCCTCGTCCCATGACGGGTGGATCACTTCGGCCATTGCTTCTTGGTGCGGTGGCTTGGTGCGTGGGTGTGCTTGCGGGTCGTGGTGTGCTGGCGAGGCGCTGGGGTCGAGGCTGCTGCTGGTGAGGAGGGTGTTGAGGCCATCGTGGCGATCTTATCGTTGGCGAGGGCAGTGCGATGGTCTGGGGGTCGTCCTGTTACTGATGGTCTGCCCGTTGTTGTTGATGGAGGCGAGGGTCACAACAACCCTCCATCAGCAGCTGCCAGTCACTATTGTCAGCTGTCAGCCTTCGCCATCAGCCTTGCGTCAGCGCCAGCCCTCCCCCCCACCCCCGCATGCAACGATTCCAATGCATAGTCATATAGTAATCACAACAACATGGGTGCTCTCTACACGAGCGAGTCCTATTATCACATCGTGTCAGTCTCCCTCACGCAGCAGTTGATGCAGCGTGCGATAGGCCGCGGTGCGTCGGCGAGACCGACTTAAGCCGCAGTCGCATGCACGCCGTTCGGCTTGGCCGCGTCGGACGCGGCCTTCTTCTTGAGGTATGGGTCGTCGAGGTCACGGCCAATGAGCTCGCGGATCGTGGAGTGCAGCTCCTCGTCACGGCTGCCCTCGTCCTGCTTGAGGAACCACTCCTTGGACATGTAGTTCCTCACGCCGTCGGGGAAGACGACAACGACGTTGGCAGTGGGGTCCTCGGCAATCTTCTTGCCCTCCTCAGACTTGAGGAACTTGAGCGCGCCGGCAAGCGCCGAGCCCGACGAACCGCCGACAGCGAGGCCCTCGAGGCGGCTGGAATGTCAGCATTGGCACTCAACCACCTCAGGAGTACCGAGCTTGCTCGACTCGCACCCCACTCCACGCCCACTCACATGATCCTCTTGCAGGCAGCAAACGCCTCGTCGTCGTCCGTCTTGATCCACTCGTCGATAAGAGGGGGCTTAGGGTCAAGCACGGCAGGGAAGAAGTCGTAGCCAATGCCCTCGACCTGGTACATGCCGACGTCGCCGCCACCGAGGATGGATCCAACGGGGTCAACAGCGACGATGGTAGCGCGAGCGGCACCGTCCTTCTCCTCTGAGTCGCGGATGGCTCGGGCGAGGCCGGTGATGGTGCCGCCAGTACCGGCGCCGGCGAAGAGCGCCGTGACGCTCTTGCGGCGGAGGTTGGACGTCTTGAGCGCGTGCTGGAAGTGTCAGCATTGTTGACTTCGCCGCACCGGCTTTCGGGTTTGGCCCTTGACACGTCTATACTCACAGCGATCTCCGCGTACGTCGTGTAGTAGTGCGCAAGCGGGTTGTTGGGGTTCGAGTACTGGTCGAGGATCACACCTCCGGGGATCTTCTCCTTGAGACGCTCGGCGACGCCTGGATTGTCAGTCGCGAATCAGGGCGGCCGCATGGCGGGCTCGGCAGTGGTTTACACCATGCGTCCCGCCCGATGTGGGGACGGATGACGCCGCCGATCATGTCGCCATCGCGCGCAACAACACTTACCAATGAGCGACTCGGGGCTGTCGTGACTGTACAGGTTAGCAATGCGCCCGTGTCGCCATGCGTGTCAGTAAAACCTACGCAGCCTCCGTTCTGCGCTGGTTAGTACGAAGCTACGGCGACAGCACATACGGGGTGCGGACGACCTCGGCGCCGAGCGAACGGAGGAGCACCTCCTTCTCGAGCGACATCTTGGCCGGAAGCGTGATGATGCACCTGTGGGGTTAGCCCACTTTCTGGGCGCGGCGCGCGGCGCAAGCCACCACTTACTTGTAGCCCTTGATGGCGCAGGCGAGAGCAAGTCCGATACCTGTTTACGGCGTTAGCGAGGAGTTGGATCCCCGTGAGAACAGCGGGGAGTTGGATCCCGACGCCGTACCAGTGTTGCCGCCTGGGCAGAGGGTTAGCGACGAGCTCGGCGGCGCGGTGTCTCAGCTGTCCACCTACTAGTCGGCTCAATAACCACGCTCTGGCCGGGGATGAGGACACCCTCCTTCTCGGCCTGCTCGACCATGCGCTGGATGGGTCAGATGGGCTGGGCATGCCGCGGCATACCTTTGCGATGCGGTCCTTGACACTGCCGCCGGCGGAGAAGAACTCGGCCTTGCCGACTGTAAATGTTGTTAGTGGTGGGCGCGGCGGTAAGGTCAGCAACTTACGGAGGTTGCACTTGAGGCCCTCGGCGTCACGGATGCGGTCGAGACGGATGAGGGGGGTCTCTCCGACGGCGTCGAGCGCCGAGTCGAGCACGCCGTTCCAGTGGTGGGTCGAGGCCATTGCGTGAGTGGGTTGTGAGTGTGGGGTATGGGATATAGAGAGAAAGAGACAAGGTATGATGCAGGTTTTCCGAGTGGCTCGGCTGACCGAATGGATGGGGTGGGTGTCTTGCTTGGCCAGCGCGTGTTGCAGTGGTGCGGTGGTGCATGCCGCGGCGACCTAGCACGTCTTTGTGCTCGCTAAAAGCTGCATGTTCCGTGGCCACCGCCGGTGAACCGGCACCGGTACTCCGCTCGCACGGTGGTGCAACGTGCCTCCAGCATCATCAGGCCCTATGGGCGCTCATGCAAGCACTGCAAGCTCCGGCGACGGCCCGCTCAGGTTAATCAGGTTAATCAGGTCAATCAGGTTTGCGCTCGCGTGCGTCGCCTTCATTAGTAACAGCTCTATGTCAGCTTGTGGCCGCATGCAACCGCCGTCTTGCGGCCGAGCCGGCAGCAAACACGCAATCTCACCGCGGGAGTATTCTCGTGTGGACACCACGCGGACGGAGATTTTCTCATCTCCGATTTCCGATTCCCTGATCCACTCAATGTTGTTTGGTCACCCAGCCACCAAACACTAAATTCTAATCAAATTACACTCCCCTGTGTAATGAAAAACTTGTCCCATTAACAAACACTTGTCACGCCCATCACGCGCCTGCGCGCGCACGCTGCCGCACCACACGCGCCTGCCTTCCCGTCATTCACGTAAACACTCTCTCCATCAACTTTGGTGACCCAACTAATCATTCAACACACATGATGGGGCACGCCGACGTCCTCATGGGTGACCCAGACGCCGACGCTGCCACCCCCAACCCCCCCGAGACCAACACATCGACAAGCGAGACGGGAGAGCGCGACTCGGTTCTCTTCTCGGAACAGGTCCGCGCCGAAATCGAGGGCGGCCGGCACACTCGATCACGCTCGCGCTCAACCATGGCGACGACCGCAGCGCCAGACGGCGACGAGACACTAGACGGAGATGACGACGGTGGCGACTACTCGGGCAGCATGTTCTACTACATCGACGACGAGAAGGTCGGCATCGCGCCCGGCGCCGTCGAGACTGCAGCAAACGACGGCTCGGACGTCGCGACAGAAACGCCCGCAGACGACAATTTGGACATGGACGACTGGCTCGAGGAAAGTAACGAGCCTGCCGACGCCGACGCCGACTTTGAGCCCGCCGAGCCTGCGCCCGACAAGATGACGCGTGTGCTCGAGCAGCAAGACCAAATGTTCCAGGTCGAGGAGGAGAGCGAGGACGACTACGAGGAGCCATTAAGCTACCACTCGGGCGACTCGGACGAGTACGAGATGGAGCACCGCCCGTGGCTGGAACGCACGGCGATCAAGCGCGACATCCAGGAGCTGTACGCCATCAAGGGGATGTGGAATGGCGCCTACGACCAGGCGCGGTACCGCGCCATCGACCGCCTCGGCGAGGGCACCTTCTCGAGCGTCTACCTCGCCGAAGACGCGCTGCATGACATGCACAGCAACGAGTATTGGACTGGCGAGCCAGACGTCGAGGTGGGCGACAAGGCGGCCATCCACACCCGTGTCGCACTCAAGAAGATTCTCGTGACGTCGTCCCCGGCCCGTGTCGAGAACGAGCTGCACATTCTCGAGAACTTGCGCGGATGCCGCAATGTGTCACCGCTCATCAGCGCATTCCGCGACGAGGATCAGATTGTCATTGTGCTGCCGTACCATCAGTGCGACGACTTTCGCTACTTTTACCGATACATGGACCCGCCAAAGATGCGGCAGTACATGACGTGTCTGATGCGGTCGCTCAAAGATATCCACGCGAGGGGTATAGTGCACCGTGACGTCAAGCCCGCCAACTTTCTGTTCGACTACGAGAGCGGGCACGGCGTGCTGGTCGACTTTGGCCTGGCGGAGAGGTACACGCCGCCAAGACGCGCGACGTGCCAGCACGAGCCGGCGACGCGTGCGTCGCTGCATGGCACTCGGACCAAGACAAACGACACGCCGACAGTCGAACAGGCCGTGTACGATGCCCGGAAGCGTGCCAAGGCTGGCGAGGGGAGAATAGGTTTCCGGCAGGAGGATGCGCGCCCGTCGATCAAGACGAACCGCGCGGGCACGCGCGGCTTCCGTGCGCCAGAGGTGCTCCTCAAGTGCCCTGACCAGACGGTTGCGATTGACGTGTGGTCTGCCGGTGTCATCCTGCTGTCGCTTCTGTCGCACAAGTTCCCGGTGTTTAACTCGACCGACGACATCGAGGCGCTGATGGAGATTGCTGCGTTGTTTGGGCGAAGCGCCATTGAGCGGTGCGCATTGTTGCATAGTAAGTGGCAGTGACGGTCGTGATGGCGGTGGTGGCGATGCCGGTGCTAGGGCTGGGGCTGGGTGATGTCTGACACTCCAGACCGCACAATCATGACCAACGTGCCAAGCGTCGACTCGGCACCCGAGTCGCTGTCTGCCCTCATCCTCCGCCTCAACCCACACCTGTACACGCCGCATCAGCCCAACCCGACACCGGAGGAGGCACTGGAGCACATCACGGCGATCGACCAGGCGCTTGACCTGTGCTCGCGCCTGCTGCGTCTCGACTCTACGACGCGGCTTACGGCGTCGGCGGCACTGCGACACGCGTTCCTCGCCAACGACGAGGACTCTGGGCCCGACGAGCTCCTCGAGCCTGGAGACGCCAAGTGCGGCAACCTGCACAGCTACACGTCGGACGGACAGCGTGAGTGGGGGGTGTAGGGCCAAGCTGACTTGCAGACCAAGCGCAGTTTGGCGACATTCTCGAGGACATGCGTTTTGGCCAGGGCTTCCCTCCTGTGCGCGGGGCGCGTGAGTAGAATGGCTGCTATGACATGCTGACGACGACAGTCTGCCCCGAGCACGAGCACTGGCAGCAGCGCAGCGGTGTCAACCCGCTCGGCGCGGCGTTTGGCGCACGCGTAGAGGAGGAGTACTACCAGCGTGTAGGGTTCCGTCCGCGCGACGACTTTCTGGGCTGGGACAGCGCCGACCGGAGGGGGGAGGAGCATTAGAGGGAGGGGGTCTGAGGAGTGCATATTACGAGCGGCCATGACGAGACGACGCGACGTCTGATGCCTGTTGTTAGATACGTAGACCTGTACTCATGTTACATTGCCATTTGCGCGCGAGTGTCTGCCACCATGCAACGGCTGGCTGCCACCACGGCCTTGCATGCAAGGTTCAGGCCCGTCAGGCCCAGTGCCCGTTTCAGCTCCCCGCGACCAAGGGCGGGGCGTCCGAGACGGGCGTAGCGGGCCTGGCTGGCACAGGCATTTTGCCCCCGCGATCACCGCTTTGCAGTGTTGTTGTGCGGCGTCGCGGCGACTGCACACCGCATCGCGCATCGAGCGACCTCGGTCCGTCTCGACTTGTTCTTCTTCTCCATCACACACACGCACATCATGGTGGCCAAACAACCGTTCAGCTTCAGCATGGGCCCGCAGCAGACGCCGGCGTGGATGAACCGGTGGGTGTGGGGTGGCGTGGCGTGGCGTGGCGGCGCGTGGCCGACCGCGATAGCTGACTCGCACGCGCAGCAACACGACGCTGTTCGTCTCGTCGTTCGCGACGTTCATCTGCGGCGCATTCGGCGTCCTCTTCACCGTCGACGCGATCCGGAGCAAGAAGTGTGAGTGGCGTGGCGTTGGCGTGGCGCGGCGCGGCGCAAGCCGTGCCCGCCGTCGACGCCGTCGCGCCGTCCCATCGCGGCCTTCCCTCCCGCTAACCCCCATAGTCTGGACCACGCGCAACGCCAACGAGCAGCTCAAGTACCGCGTCTGGACGGGCCTGACCGCCGGGTTCATGTACCTCACCGCGCTCACCGCCGCCGCCGTGTTCATCCATGCGCGCGGCACGCGCCTGAACCTCAAGCTGCGTTTGCTCGCCTTTGTCGCGGCGTTCGCTGGGCTCGGCGCGTTCGTGTTCGCCATTGTGCGCCGCTACGCGGGCATCAACGAGCTTCTCCGCCTCTGCCGCGAAACATACCCCGTCGGCTCGAGCGCGTCCCAGATGGCGGCCGAGTGCGAGCGGTCTTGGACGCGCTGGACGTGGGGTTCGTGGGCAGGCGCGCTGATCGTGCTCGCGTGTGCTGCGTACGTCGCGTTCTACCTCTTCGCCGCCGACCGCGCATCCAACACCCGCTCGTTTGTCACCGGCGCGGCATCGGGGGCCGACGCAGACGAGGCGTTCCGCCTCGCGCCGTTCGGCGCAGAGCGCGGCATCAGCGCCAACGCGAACCGCGGCTTCCAGTCGGTCGAGATCGCCCGCGAGCAGCGCTACGATACCGCCTACGACGACGGCGTCCAGCCCCCCCGCCAGAACGACCCCTTCGCCGACCCCGCCGAGTCAAAGAAGGCCGACACCATCCTCAGCCCCACCCGCCAGCAGGAGGACCCGTTCGCCGACACCCCGCCCCGGTACGACAACAACGGCGGCCGCTAACGGCGCACACACCCTCTGTACATTACGTCCACGACGACCGAGTCGCTCGCCACTCGCCACATCCCATACACTCTTCACTCCACATGCTAGTGCATAGATGGATACCAATGGATATCTGCTGGATCACGCTCGACTACTACTGCTACTCACTCACGCGGGCGCCGCCTCTCCGCGGCTGGTGTCTAAAAAATACGACACTTGATTCGGACTGATCTGCTGCTGCTACTACTACACACACACACCTTACTCAATCATCGACGCGTCGAGGCCAAGGCCGTGCAGGAACATGTTGACGTTGCGCAGCTTGAGCTCGGCCCGTGCACGCGGCGTGTGCGGGTCGCGCGCCGCCTGCACCGTATGCAAGATCTTCTCGCGCAGAGCGGCGACGAGGTTGGTCTGCTCGCCTTCGGGCGCGTTGACAGCCAGCGCTGCGGCAAATGCCCACGTCTCGGCCTCGCGGCGCTCCATCTCCATGCCCTCCTTCTCGTTGAACTGCTTCGCGCCGGCAGCGTCCCCACCAAGGAGGTACGCGCCTGGGCCGAACGCAAACTTCTGTGCCTGTGACGACGGGAACAGCTCGGGAAGGTGGGGCATGACAAGGTGCAGCAAGTAGGCAAACGTCTTGTTCCACTGGTCCACCTCGGCCGGGTCCACTGGCGCGGGCTGATCGGGATGGTTCGGGTCGGGCTGCGGCGCACGGACGAGCGTCTGAGCGCGCGACAGCAGCGCCGTGAACAGGGCCACACCAGGGCGCGTCGACGCAACCTTCCACACCTCCATGCGCTGGGCGACAATGCCAAGCAGACCAGACACCAAACCCAGGTTGCACTGGTTGATGAGCATGTCGACGCCTGGGATGACGTTGTGCAGGAACGAGTCGGTCTCGGCCTCGCGCTGGGCACGGTCCAGCCTGTCGGCCTTGGTGAGCAGCGAAGAGTCGGCAACGGGGGGTGGTGGCGCGCGGGCGACAACGTTGAGCTGCGGGTACGTCGCAATAAGAAGCGTCAGGAGCGTGAGCGCCTGCTGCTGGGGGAGATGGCGCAGGAGACGGGGGAACAGACGCTGACCCTTGAGCGGGTTGATGAGCGAGATGAACGGATGGGGGTTGCTGATCGTCAGGGGCTCCATGACCATGAGCTTCTTCCACAGGGCCTCGACCTTGGCGGCGCATGCGGCGTTCCACGCCTCGACTCGGGGAACGTCCGTCGGCGGCGGCGCGTCGCGGCGCATCTGCTCCAGCTGGAGCACGTCGTCGTACAGCTCCTCGAGCGCAAACATGACCTGCTTGCGCGTGAGCGCGGGGCGGGTAATGCTAGTCGAGTGGTTGAGGACGTTGACGGGGCGGTGCTCGGGACGGTGCGCCTGCGGCACGGCAAGCACAGGACGAGGGGCAGCCTGGGTAGCACCGCGGCGGGGGACACGACCGAGGGCACCCTGCAGCGCGTCGTTGGACATGTTCGCCTGGCGCTTGGCCGTGGTCGACACGAGCTTCTTGACCTGCGTGTTGAGGCGCTGCATCGTCGACGTGCCCATCTTGCCGAAACGGTTGCCGGCGGCACCACCGACGCCAAAGCCCATTCCTGGGGCGACCTGGACGACAGTTGGCGCGGGGCCGCCATCGGCAGCCTCGCGGCGGCGCACAAGAGCCGAGTAGACCTGGGCGTAGAAGTCGGACGAGTAGGGGTCGGACGAGGCGAGCTGGGACAGCTGGATACGAGTGATAAAGTCCTTGTCCGAGTTGCCCATCAGGTTGTTGTGCTTGGACATGGACTCGATCTTGGCCGAGACACGCTGGTGAATCGCCTCGAGGCGCGCAATCTCCTCGGGTGACGGCTGGCGCAGGTCGGGAGGAGGGCCCTGGAACTGCTGGTGCTGCTGCTGCTGTTGCTGGGGCGGCGCCGAGCCGAGGTCGGGGAACATGCTGTCAAGCAGCGCCTGGCCGCGAGCGTAGCCCGAGTCCGGGAGTCCAGCTGGTGGGGGAGTGATCTGGGCTCCCTGCGGGGGCGGTGTTGGGCCAGCAGGAGGCTGGTGCTGGTGCTGCCATGCCTGCTGCTGCTGCTGAGGCGGCTGCTGCTGCTGTTGCTGTTGCTGCTGCTGCTGAGGCGCGCCGCCAACGAGCTGGCTCTCAATCTCTTCAAGCGAGAGGACCTGCTGACGCTGGCCGCCGCGTTGCTGATCGATGCTCGTGCGGCTCATCTCAGCCTCGATCTCGTCAATCGACAGGATCTGCTGCGGCGGGGGAGCGGCACGCGAGACGGAGCCCGACTGGGCGTGGGTCTTGCCGGCAGGGGCAGCACCCCATGCGTTCGCAGGCGACGCCTTGGCCCAAAGCGGCTCCGGTTCGGGCTGGCGCTGCTGCTGCTTCTTGCCGGGCTTGCTCGACTCTGGAGGTCAGTCGCCTTCCGGATCCGGCGAGCTTACTCTTGGGCGTCGGGCGCGAGCTGTAAAAGTCATCCTCGGTGGCAGCGAACAGGTCGACATGGGCCTTGGGACCAAAGTGCGACTTGGTCGACGCGACGCGGGGCTTGCTCGACTGCTGCTGAGGCTGTGATGAGAACTGGAAGTCGCCATCTGCACGTGTCAGCAGTTGCCACGCCGCTGCCGCCACATTGTGGCCCCGGGTCTGCTCACCAAAGCCGCCGGCGTCACCGAACGTCTCATCGTTGAAGTCGTCGCCAGTCTCAAGGAGACCACCGGCGCCCTCGCCCCACTGGTAGACGGCCAGATCCTCCTCCTCGCCGGCGCCGGCGCCACCGAGGCCGGTAAAGTCGTCGCCGGGCTGAGCAAAGCCCTGGAAGCCGCCCGCGCCTGGCTGGTTGGGCTGTTTCCCGCGGTCGGGTAATGCCGTGTCGAAGCCAAAGAAGCCCGACATTGTGGGTATGGGTGTGGGTATCTGATGCGATGTGTGCAATGGGGTGTTGATGGTGGGTGGACGTCGGTGTCGTCGTTGGCGGTGGCCGCTTGACGCACATCGACGCTGGACGCACTCGGCAACTGGAGTGGCACTCGGCGATACCGCCCAATTCCCCGGCGCGTGGCGGCTGTGCCACTGGCGGGTGCCTGGCGGCACTGGCAGGTGGAGGTACGTCACTTGAGGACATCGACCATCTCGTGCGTCTGCACTCTGCGAGCAACAACAACCTACACACCATGCTCATCAAGACCTCGTATCACGACATCCCCACCAAGGCCAACGGCCGTGCGGGCACCATCAGGATCTTCATCATCGAGCCCAACGTCCCAGACTACCCCGAGGCAAAGTTCCCTGGCTGTAAGTAGCCTTCCCTTGGCACCCCGGCGCCTTCCCCGCTGACCCCCAGGCGTGGTCTTCTCCGAGATCTACCAGGTCACTGGGCCTGTGGAGCGCTTCGCGGGCAACATCGCCTCCGAGGGCTATGTCGTTGCGCTGCCGTCGAGCTTCCACGAGTTTGAGGGGCCCGAGGCTATCCCCTACGACACGGAGGGTACGGACCGCGGTAACCGGTACAAGGTGGGCGAGAGGAGCGGGCAAGGGCGAGGCTGACGGACATAGATTGAGAAGACTGTCGAGGCGTACGACGAGGTTAGCTGGGAGAATGGGGAGCTAAGCTGACGCCAGGACGCGACCCTCTCCATCGACCTCCTTACTTCCCTCCCAAGCTGCAATGGGCGCATCGCAGCCACGGGCATGTGCCTTGGTGGCCACTTGGTGGGTGAAGCTGTCTTGAGGATTGCTGACACCCGCTCAGGCCCTCCGCGTGGGTGTGACTCCATGTAGCCCTTACTAACGCCAGGCCGCGTTCGACCCCCGCGTCTTGAGCACCTTCTGCTACTTTGCTACCGAGTGAGCTTTTCGTACACTTTGGTGAAGCTCACACCCCAGCGTCCATTCGGCCACGCTCGGCAAGGGCAAGTCGGACGACACGCTCATCCGGGTCAAGAAGGGCGATCTGACCGGCAAGGGCGAGGTGGTGCTTGTGTTCGGCAAGCAGGTGGGTCGCGCTTCCCATTCGAAGCTGACCTATCAGGACACACACGTTGACCGCGCGGGACGGACGCTCATCCGCGATACGCTCGACGACGCCGGCGCGACGTTCTCGGTGAGTGGGGTGTGTCGTCGCCACGAGTTTCTGCTAACACACGCCCAGTTCGTCGAGGTCCAGGCCCAGCACGCGTTTATCCGCGACGAGGCGTCCAAGGGCCGGTGGGACGCCGCGCTCTCGCGCTCGCTGTTCACGCTCATGATCGAGTCGTTTACCCGGCTCGTCGCGCGTGACCTTGGCCCGAAGAAGAGCTCGGGGCAGAAGATTGAGCATGTTTGTTAAGGGTCGTGGCGTATGCACGGTTGTGGATTGTCACCGAGGTCGTGGGCACGATATGCGGAGCGGGGGTGTCGGCAACTACGGTGCTAGGAGCATGTTCCAAAGGAGGTAGCATGCACCGCCGCTTGTTCGAGCCTCACAGGTATAGTCGCGAGCTACTGATGCGGCCCGTCGCGTTGTCTCAGTGCGCCTCTCGACCTCTCAATCACAGCCTCATGCATCCACCAAGGTGAACAGCGATGCCTAGTTGCCGGGGCTAAGCCTGGGGATGTATTTACGCGTCCAGGACGAGCGGGCATTGGGCGGTGAGCCCAACATTGCACCACTGGGCTCGGAGGGCCAGCAGCGCAGTACGGCGACAGCTGAAACAGTGTCATCACTAACTAACCCCACCAGGCTGGCCTCGCCCTCAACAACTGCGCAACACAAGTCCATAGCTCTGCCGAGCCAGCCGTCCAAAACGGCAACGCGCGGCGGCCATGGCCGAGCCCAACGACGAGGGGACCGACGCAGGCGGCATGATGGCCTGCCTCACCGGCCGCGTTAATCCACAAGGAGCTTGTTTAATGCACGCTCACAGATCCACCAAGGTATGCAGGAGTCGAGGCAAGACATTGCTCGCCCAACCAGCGAGCGGCCGCCCTCGCGGCCAGTCGTCGACTCCTCGGTGCCTGGGACAACCGACAACACGGTGGCGGTGCCTCGCGTCCCCCCTCGCGACGACGGCGTCGGCCCTGCCAGCCGCCTGCGGGGGTCGCTTCGCCGGGCCGAGATTGTGTCAACAATAACAACAACAGCGCTCGGCGTGCTGTTGGTGTCAACACTGACACTTCCACCACCATGACGCACAAGTCGCTCGCGGAACGGTGCGTGCGCCCCGCCGCTAGTACGCGGCAAGCTGACGACCTCAGAATCTCAGTCGGCATCCTCGCGTCGCTGTGCGGCCTCATGGGCGTCGTGATCGGCGGTCTGGCGGCCTCAAGGGCGCACACGGCGCGCGGGTCTGCGCCCGCGGCGGCAGTGAACGCCGTGCTAGCCGCCGCGTCGTTCGCGGGGCTGTGGATCCCCGCCGCGGGCGTCGCGACGCTCATGCAGCACCGGCGCCGCCTTGTGCCCGCGGCCGCGGTGCTCGGCGCCGCGGCGTACGCGTGCGGCCTGTTCGCGCTCACCGTCGCCGCGCACTACGGCACACGGGGCGCCTTCCTCGCCGGCTGCGGTGCGCACCGAAAGGACTGCGACACGCTGTACGAGATCGACGGGATCTGGGTCGTGCCCGCCGCGCTGCTGGTCCTCATGTGCAATGTATGTGGGCGTGCGTGGCGCACGCATGGCTGACAGACAATAGGCGCTGCTCGCCGCGTATCTCTCGCTCGTGCGCCGCACCGAGATCCGCATGCGGCATGCCGTCGCGGCCGCGCTCCGGCGCCGCGTGGACCCCGCCGCGGCCGGCGACCAGCTGGCCGCGGCGCGCGCGGCGCTCGGCATGACCAAGACGCCGGAGCAGGCCGTTTACGAGACGCAGGAGAGCGGCTACGCGGACAGGAAGGAGCGGTTCGCCGACGCCGACGCCGACACCTCCATGTCCTCGCTGCCGTCGTACGCGTCGCCGAGCCGCGGGCCGCCGGCATACCTCCACACCCACACCCACACCCTGCCGTGCTACGACGTCGACGTCGAGAAGGGGGTCTTCGACATCAAGACGAGCAAGCTGTCGACCGAGGTCGACGCGCGCCCGAGCGTCGGGAGCCTGTACGGCGGGCTCGAGCCCGAGGCTGACGACGGCGAGTGGGAGGGCGTCGACGGCGACACAAGCGACGAGGGCACGTCGCTGTACCACGACGCCAAGTCGTCTGCAGCGCACGGGAGCAGCACGTACCACTCTGCGGAGGCGGTCGAGCGGCCGGCCCGTCTCAGCCTCAAGCGCCTCAGCAACCTGTCCAAGCGGAGCGGCGCGAGTCGCAAGTCGGCGTCTGGAAAGTCGACACGGTCGGCAAAGTCAACAAAGAGCGTGCGCTGGCGCCCAGCGAGCAACCTGCCGCCGATGCCGCTGCACTCGCCGTCCAAGCGGCACACGGCCGGCTCGGAGGCGTACGCCGCGCGCCGCTCGCGGCGCAAGTCTTCGCGCCCCGTCGCACGGGTGAGCGGCGTGCCGTTCTAGAAACCTTAACGAACTTTCATAACGACGACACGCATGTATAATGACGGTTACGATGTGGATGGGGTGTTGGGTTTGTTGCAACAAACGCAATGCCGTCATGTGCCTTGGGTGTGTGTGCTTGGCACCAACACAGCAGGAGCACGGGATCGGGCGGCGGGGCAAAGACGGCGGCAGTAGTGGGGTGCATCAGTCCACCTGCTGCTCCCTGTTGTCGCCAAGCAGTGTGCTTCGCATTGTGCATTCACGCATCGCACACTTCTCGCTCTGCAAGCACAAGTCTGGTGGCGCCGAGAGGTGCATCGATTGAACATGCGTGAGTCGTTGGCCACCACCACCCCGCCGCTGACTCCCCAGAGTACCAGCCACCGCCGCCCAGCGCGCCGATGCCGCCGCCGCAACAACAGCCCAACCTCTACCCCCATCTCGGCGCATACCCGCCCCAGGAGGGCTATGGGCAGTACCCCCCGCCGGCGCAGCAGCCCCGGCAGCCGTCGTTCTGGCAGCGTAACGCACGGTGAGTGGTGATGGAGGAGGGCGGAGAGCGAGTCTGGCGGCGGGCGGGTAATGTGCTGCTCGTGTAGCTAGGTGGTACGGCGTGCACAGGATCAGCGAGCGAATCTTGAGAGTCGGTGGCCGTTGGCGGCGGTACTGGCGGCGGCGGCAGCAGCATGCTCGAGGAAGGTGCAAGCAAGGCTGCGCCGCGCAGGGGACCTTACCGCAGCACCCCGCAGCAGCTGACACGCCCAGCTGGGTCGACACCTTCTGGATGAGCATTGTCGCCGTCTGCGCGATCCTGTACGCCATCTCGACCTTCATCGACCGCAGCAGCAGCTACAGTACGTCCTCTATGGGGTGGCTCGAATCTGCCCACTGCTGACCTAGTACAGTCGGCGCGAAGACAAAGTCCATGTGGCTCGGCTTTGGAATCCTCCTCATCCTGTGCAGCATCGGCGCGTGTATCGGCCTCGTGCACGCCGCCACGGCCCGCGCATACCCCGGCGTGCGGTTCATGCCGGCGCTGATGGTGCTTGCGGGTCTTCTGGGCACGGCGACGCTCGTGCTCAACATTGTGCGCCGCTACGTCTGCAAGGTGGGTGCTGGACTTTGCGGCGCAGCTGACTGACCCCCAGAGCGAGATCATCTCGGCATGCACGACGGCGTCTGGAGCGGGCGAGCTCACCTTCTACAGTGGGTACGGTCGCACCGGGCTGCGAGCTGACACGCCGCAGACGACAGCTGCAATGATCGCTGGCGGCGCAACACGATCTGGACGTATGTCGCAAGTGCGGCCATCGGGCTGTGGACCGTGAGTGTGCGCCGAGGCGATGCGCTGACCCCCCAGCTCGTCTTCGTGCACTTCTTCTACCAGACGCGCAAGCTCAAGAAGGGCTCGTCGTTCGCTGCGCGCACCGCCGCGCTTGCGCAGAGCTACCAGATGGACCCGGTGCCCCGCCCCCCGCCCCCGCAGCAGGGCTACGCCTTTGCGCCGGGCGGCGTGGCCACTGGCCACGGCAGTGCAGGCAACGAACTGCCTGCATTTGATCACTCGCGCGCCCGCGAGACGAGCGAGAAGGACACGATGCCCGAGTGGATGCGGGATGAGGAGCCGGCCCGTGCGCCCGACAACAACAACAACAACAGTAACAGTAACAATCGCCGTGAGCCGGCTGGATACGCTGTATAGATAGGTATGACGCCGATGATCGAGTCTAGCGTGGCTTGAGTGTATGCATGACACTGTTTGTGACTGTGTTGCTGTGCTGGAAGCTACGTGTCAGTGATAAGTGAGTGAGTGATTTGTGCCAAGAGAAGCAAAGCACGCTTGGGTGTCGTCGTGTCGTCATTGTGCCGGCGCTGCCCCCCGCCGCTGCCGCCGCCGCCGCGCCGCGCGCCGCCCCGTCCGCGGTGGCGCATCATTTTGTCTTTTTCCCAGCGGCGGTGCAGCCATCTCTCTCGAAGAATCAAGCAAAGTCGCGCAACGACAAGCTCGTCTTGTTTGATCTTACACAACTACTTCTAGACCGCCAATGCGTGAGTACTCTCCTCCCTCTTCTCTGTTCTCACTTGCCCCGTTGTCGTTGCTCACACCCGCCCGCGACCTCGCCATCGTTCACCCCTCTCCACTTGCGCACAAACATTGCCCACATTGCCCCACACTCAACCAACATGAACCCGCCACCGCCTCCTCCAACAACGACAACAACAACAGCTCCCCAAAACCAAGGCTTCACACAGCGGCAGCGGCTCGTCGGGCCAAGGTGAGCTGGTCAAGCTCTGAGACCCAGCTAACGTCAGTCTGACGGCCAGCATCGTCGCCTTCATCGCCGTCGTGTTCGGCTTCTGGGCCGGCATCTCCGCCTTTGTCGACCGCAACGATGACATTGGGCCCAAGACGCGCACATTCGACGCTGTGCGCGGCGGCATCGCCTTTGGCATGGTCATTGTCGGCATCGCGATCCTCGTCACGAACGTGAGTCGCCGGCGACACCCGCGGAAGACATGAGCGCAGCCAGCTGACTTACTCCCAGTGCCGCATGTCCGTCCCCCGCTTCGTCACCGTTGGTATCCTCGGACCCCTCGGCATCGCCTTCCCGTTGGCGTACGGCGTCGTGCTTATCGTCTGGCGATACACCGCAAAGGTCAGTGAGGCGACGGGCGGTGTTTGGTGGACGCCCCAGGACTAATGCGCGCGCAGGGCGAAATAGTCGACCAGTGCAACAAAGACTCACGGTCGTACAGCTGGAACATTGGTGAGTGTTGGGGCGAGCGCACGTACCATTGTAAACGCTGCTAACCACGCACGTCCCCCGACAGACTGCAACGCGAGGTGGCAACGCAACACCAACTACACCTACTTCTACCTGGTCGTCATCGTGATCCTTTCGGTGAGTCTGTCGACGGTTGTAGACGGCAACATTGTTGGGCGGTGATGTGGGGAATGTCAAAGATGCCGCGACCGTTCGCCGGCTCACATCCGTCCTACGCTCCGCTCCGTCCTACGCCCCGCCCTCCGCCTCTATTCATGCCCAGCGGCTGACACCCCAGCTCCTCTTCATGTGGTCCCTTGTTGTGGCAAGTCGCCAGCCGCGTCGCACTATGGACGCCAACGCCAGCTCCTTCCCTCTCAACTCGTTCACGCCCACGAACCCGTATGCCAACAACCCACCGCCACCGGCGGGTGTGTACCCTGGGCACGGAGGCTTGTACCAGCCTCCTCCGTTCGCGCCTGTGGCTCCGCCGTACACGCCCGCGGGCGGGCCCGGATCAGCGCCAGCTTACGAGGTCCCTCCGTACGATCACTCGCGCGCGGCCGAGACAAAGGAGAAGTCAGACGCCGAACGGCACTGGATGGATGAGCCGCCCGCATCGCCTCCTCACAGTTCCGCTGGTGCCAGTGCCCCCCGCAGTGGTCCTGCCGCCGGTGCTCCGCTGGAGCGGCCGCTGTCTCGGAACAGTGAGGAAGAGAGAAATTTGATCCGCCATGCTGCGTGAGACAGAACAGACCGCAGGAGAGAGATCCATGTCCATCGAAGCGAGATGGATATCCGGACCCACCTAGATCTGTCTCAGGCTCGCCAAACCTACCTGTACCCCCATCGGAAGTAAACCTACGCGGTGTCTCAGCATTGTGCATCGCTTGGTGTCTTGGAGGTCCCTCAAACTCACTGTGTCGCTTATCGTCTATAGTTTGTCGTACCTACCTCATTCTAGATCTCGCTCGCTAGTGCGCCGCTGAGCGCACTCGGCTCGCCCAATGCATTGTGTGTACCAAACTCCCCGTACCATGTCGGGAGAACGGCAGAAATAGAACCCTCAACCTGGACAGACCAATCGGCGCCACTACCGAACGCGACGCCACACAAAGAGGTTAGTCCGTTTTGGTGTGGGCAGACAAGGCCCTCGACACGGTTCTGCGCATACGGCATGCAGAGGAGGGGCAGCCGTAGCCTCGTTCCCCTCTCAGCCCCCTCTAGAGCCCCAGACACGCTCATCATCGCCGCGTCCAAGGGCCGGACACGGCCACTGGACCCCGCGTTCCAGTAAACGACAAGCGCGTCCCTGCTCTTGCTGCCACCCTTGCTCGTTGTGGCACCCTTGTGTTTTGTTGGCCCCGATCCATTCCTCGCATGCGGCGCCGATGGCGCGTGCATGGTAATCTACCGACAATGCCAAACGCCGTAGCGCTGTCGCTCGGGGCTGCGGATTGTGAAGGTGGCATCATGTCGCTTGGAGCTGGGAGGTGTGAACGATCCGTAGCGTGTCGCTCGGAGAGGCGGGAGGGGGGGTAAGAGCGGCCTGATCACTAACAGAGCGTGCGACGTCGTGCGTAGAGGCTTGGCGGTAGTGAGGCGCTTCTCGTCACTGGCAAGTGAGGCCTCCCCCCTGCTCGCCCACGCCAACGCCAACGCCCCGATCTCGTCGTTTCGTCACACGGCTCGGGGTGGAGATTTCTGGAGTGCGTGGACGCTGGAGACTTGCTGCAAGCCGCTACGGCACGGCACGGCCGCGCGAAACATACGCCGAGCGCTAAAACGACGGCATGGTATGTCTCACTTTCTAACGTTGGAATCGGACGCAACCCGCTGCTGGAGCAGGAACCTCGTGTTGCCGACTCCAGCGCTGGTCGTGTTGCCGACTCCAGCGCTGGTCCGGTCGCGCCGAGCTTCCGACGGCGAGCGCGGCGGGGATGCATGCATGGCACACGTCGAGCAGCACACTTTGCATCCGGCCCAATGGCCGTCTGCCGAGCCGTTGGCCTTTGGCCGGCACAACCAAGTGCCATGCCACACTCTCGTCAAGTCAATGAATGAATTCCAGCGCAAAGGCGGATCCGCTAGTGCTGATGGCACGCGTCGTCGCTCCTAGCCGGATTCACGCGTTTCGGCGCCGGACGTCGCACGCGTGCGTGCAGACACCGAAGGGAACACGCCATTGCGTCCTGGTTTCCGCCGAGATCGAAGCCAACGCCGCCGCGCCGTCATCGCCGTCGTCAGTCGTTTGTAAAAACAAAAAAAAAAAAAACTGCATCGGCACAGAAGTTGTTCACGGCATCATCACGTGTCGTGAATTGTCACGGCGAACAATCGCGCCAGTGCAACAATGGCATGGCTCGTCCCAGCGCACTCAATTCACTGAAGGCTCGAGTCCCACGCCAGGGTGGACGAGTGCAGGATACAGCAGGGTGGGACCGGCGTTTGCAGCATTGGCGGGAACCAGACCAGACCTGGCCGATGTGGTCGGGAGTGCAGGCCGGGAGGTGGAGGTCAGCTGCAGCCAGCCGACCGCTAAGCTGCGACTGACGGTGACATGCGCCGCACGAATGTTCGTGATCGTCGGGCGGTGGCTGGCATACCCCTTGCTGCGCCCGCTCACGCTGTCTGTCGCAGGGGGCGTGGCTGCTGTCATTCCGGGGGTAGATCTGGCGGTCGGGGGGCATAGAGTGGCGCTGGGCAGGGTTGTGGCATGTACAGTACACTGTCCAGTCTGCGTGTGCCCCGCGATCGCGGATGCATGCATTCTGATCGTGCGTACCGCTGACGTGGAGGGCGTTCAAGGGGCTTTTGCGGTGTGATGTGCGTGGCGGGTGTGGCGTAGGGGGTGGCACGGCCCCGACACATGGCCGCGGTGTGGCCAGACGTTCGTTGCTAAAGCAGACGATAATGAGGGGGCACGGGGTACCTTGAACGAGGCGTCTCTGTGCTGTGCATTCATCCACTGTGGCGCACAGCGACGGGAGGGACAGCGGTGCGTGTGTAGAACACCACCCACTGCTGCCATCGGCGGACAACAGGCAAGCTCGCCTCGCAGGTGTTATTCTCGTAGCCAGCTATCCTATCGCCTGTCTGCCGCGTGGCTGATACTGCCGCGGCGGGCTGAGCTCGGGCGCTCGGCCAAACCTGAGACTAATTGTTGCCTGCTCCTTCCTGACGATCAAAGAACAAGAGGGTGTGTGGCCAAAAGGCCAGCGTCAAGAGGCCGACGACGGGCCGCCACGTACCCTGGCGCATACCCTGGCCTGCCCTGTCGCCTCTTGGCCCCCTGCCCGAGCACAGTTCTGGGTCATGGAAGCGCACGTCCGAGAGCCTAATTCCCTCCGTCGCATGCCACCATGCAATTCAATAGCGCAATCAAGGGGCGTTTATGCTGGCCTAATCAACGGGGGGAGCGCGATCAACACCCCAGGTGCTTGGCGACGACATCAGATGGGTGAGAGGGAGCGGCAGTTTAGGCTGAAGGCCCGCTGCGCGCAAAGCTCCTCGTCCGGGGTGCTCGCAGAATGCCGGCATACATCGGTGGATTGGCACTGGAATGGGGTTGCTGGAACCCGAGCTGGAGCAAGGACAACGGCGCAGGACGGGGCTGCAGCGCAGGACAGCCAGCAGGGCACGCACAACAGGACACGACACGACAGCCCAGGACGGCTGATGCTGACAAAACGCGGCGTGACTGAGGGGAGTGCATGTCTTGTTCTGTCCGCCATGAGCCGCGTTCGCTGCTGGAACAAGGTTTGCAACCGTACTTCAGAGATGGGCAAGCAGAGTACCCATTGTGCATACCGAGACAGGACAGTAGCAACCTCACACTAGCGTGATGGCATGGGCCGGCAGCTGCTGTCGGATGAGCCGCGCTTCTCCGCGCGTCCGGGTGCGAGAGGTGGGCTCGCAAGGAGAACGTCGGTGCCAAGACTGGCATCACGAGACACGAAGATGCCGCATGCAGGTTGTGATGTCGAATATGCAGGGTGGGCCAGTCGCGCGCTGCTGGTTGAGGACAGCGACGCTCAGGACTGTGTCCTCTTTCTCCGAGCACTATCGCAGGACAAGAAAACTGACCGCCGGGCGGGAGAGGCCAGTGGCGCACGAGGGGAAAGGCAGACGCTCGGCTCGGGGCAGGTGGGCTCCTCCCGTGAGCGCCACAATCAAATCTCCCTTAGCCTTGGTAACCCTCGCCTGCCCTGCCCATGCCACCGGTAACAGCAAGGAACATACGTAATATCAGCGAGACACACGCCGACCCTGTCGTCCCACCCCGCCTGCTGCGTCGAGATCGCAGCGGCGTGGACTAATGAGCAGGGAGGGCACAGTCTGGCACAACAAAGGGCAATGCAGGCGCACGGCAGCGCGCGCTAGGCACACCCCGAGAGGTTGCGTATCCGAAAGTAAATAATGCCATTTGAAGGCTCGCTCGCTCGTGGTGCGTAGAGCGACAGCAGCATCACCTCTTGGTGACGCCGGCAGCTAGGACAGGACGCAGCCAAAAATGAGGTGCACACACGTCGTCGCGGTGCCTATGCACGGGAATGCACCGACACGCCGTGCGAGCGTGCGTGCTGCTAGCTCAGGACTGACGCGCCTGTTCGGACAGAAAATCAACGTGTCGTGCCTGCTGTGAACGCATGGCGGCGAGCGAGTAGCATGGTGCATGCACCTAAATGCTCCATGTGAACATTTCGTACGTCGTCGAGCAGCGTGTTAGCCTACAGCGCGAACGAATACCGGGCAGAGGCACGTCGTTAGCGCATCAGTGGGCCGTGTGCTTGGTTCCCCCGCTGGGCTGGGAGGGCTCGCTGGTGCTGCTGGCCTGGTCCTTCTGGGTGGAGGAGGCTGGCTGGGTAAGAGGGGTTTGTGGCCTGGCCTGGCTATTTCGTTGAGCCTGGCTAGCCTCGTAGCCTACTTTACTCGCGGCGGGCCGACGCCTCTGGTCCCATGCACACGCCTCACACTCCGTGCCTCGCGCTGGCTCGATCTGTCTGTACCCCGAGGGACAGGAAAAAAATAATGTCCAGGAAATCCTTGTGGATCCTGAGATGTGACGTGAAGGCGCGGACGCGTGCGCCAACCAATCAATCAATCGTCTCGTCACCCACTGCCGAGCCGAGCCGACCGACACGTCTCTCCCTCTCGTCTCGCTACCCACTTTCCCTCCGTCCCGCCGCCACCACCGGGGTCGATAGGGGTTCGAATGTGGGGAGTGACACGCACAGTTTGGGGCGCGCGGGCTCGACGGACGCCGATCACCTTTTGATTATAGCGCGACATTTGTGGCCCGCCCGCCAGAGTGAACGACGACGGTATCTAGAGACGCCTATTGTTCCGTTGGGAGCTAGCACCTGACTGACAGAGGACGAGTCCTGGATAAGGGAGTGCAACTGCCGCCACCCCCGAGGATCAAGCGGCACAAGCATGGCCACATCGAGGTGATCTACATAAAGTCACCACCACCGTCCGTTACACGCAGCCCCAGCACCCCGTACCCGCTTCCACCACCCCATTGTATAGTACCGCCCTTCTCCAAACACAGACGCAGCTCTACATTACTGCTCCAAGACCCATACACACATAGACACGCGCACGCGCACGCATCTGCTGAACGTCTCCCTTCCCCAAATACATCACTGTATCCACCACCATGGGCCTCGGAATATTTCACCGCCGCCGCAAGTTCGCCTCGGTCTCGGCCGCTCCACCAACAGAGCAGACCGCCAACACCGTAGCTCTCCGCGTGCTCGTCGACTCTGGACCGGCGCAGCGTGAGCTGTTCGCCATCCGCGTGTCCGCCGACGAGCCCGTCGAGGCCATTCGCTCGGCCATTGCGCAGCACACTGGCATCGCCGCCATGTCCTTGTTCAAGGTGAGTTGTGGCAGCCAGCCCCCGGGCATGGCGACGTGTTTCACCCCTCTTCCCCAAATCCACCCTCCACTCCCACTCCGCCTGTTTGATGTATCGTGCGTGCACTATGCACCGACAGTGCCTCGGCCAGTGCACCAGGTTTTTGCGGGCCTACTGCGTTGTTCGCGAGCGCGGAATCGTTAGCTTGCTATTCAACATTGCGTCACCTTCCTACAAGCGGCACCCGGCCAAAGATTTAGGCGACGCGACCATGTCTGCCTCGGGCTGCTGTCCTCCGTCGGCCTTCGACTAGCCACTTTGCGGCGATGACAGTGCCGCGGTGGCTCGCGACGCCACCACTATCCTGCCCCTACTCCGCACGTGTCGCCGTCCGAACATGTGTCCGCCTCTTCCGGCGACGCCCTGCGGCGTATCCCTGTCCGAACTTTATCCCTTACACCACCGACCGCGCCCACATGTTCCAAGCATTGTGCAAGTTGTGCTAACACACGACCCAGGTCTCCATTCCCTGGCAGGCATATTACGAGGCCGGCGCCTATGCAGAGCGCCAAGGCGCGTCCGCCTCCATGCTTTCCGCCTTTGTTGGCTTCAACATTGACGACGCGAGCCAGCTAACGGCGGCTAACGGCGGCGTCCGCGGACGGCGCCGTTCTGTCCGTTGCGGCAAGCCGTGCCCTTCGGTTCGCGACTGGTTCCCGGACGGAAGCGATGGCGAGCACATTGACGTGCTTGCGCGCGCTGCCTCGTCTTCTTCGCTCGATTGGACAAAGACGGCGCCTGCCACTCCCTTGACTTTCTGCGTCCGCTTCGCCTCGATCGATGGCTCGTTCTCAATGTCCTCTGGCCTCACCGTCGTCGACATTGCTCCAGACGCCTCAGTCGCAGAGCTCAAGGTCGCCATTCTCCTCGCTGCCGGACGGCCAGCCCCCGCCGGCCTCCTCGAAGCCCTCGTCCTCTGGCGAGTCGACATGTCCGAGGCTGAGCTCGAGGACCTCGACGCCCGCGGCGGTCTCACCCGCGGCCGCCAGCCCCAGCCCAAGGCCGGGTTCCCCTCCCCAGCCCTGCTCGGTGACGACGACGAGCCCGTCGCCCACTACTTCCCCAACTACCACTCGGACGTGCGCTCCATCGCCCTCTCCGCCTGGGTCCACCCTGCTGCCGCGCACGAGCTGGCCCCTCGCCCCGTCGAAGCACCGGGAATCACATACGCCGTCCCCGAGCCGTCCCAGACTCATTCCGAACGCCTCCTTGGGCCGCTCCCAATCCCGGCCCCGCTCCCTGTCCCCACGCCCCTGGCCGCAGCCGTTACCATTGACGCCGATTGCGCTGCCCTTGACGGTGACGACGTGGCGCCCACATTCTGCGACCCCTTCGCCGCACCCCGTCCATCCCCGTCCACGTGCTGCAGCGGTCACGCCGATCTGGACCTCACCACTGGCTTCGGCTCCCTTGGCGGCGCCGGTGGCTTGATTGGCCTCGGCATCAGCTTTGCGCCCATGTCGTGCACGTCGCCCTCCGACTCGTCGCACTCGAGCCTCGAGGAGGAGGTCCCCTCGTGGCCACCCACCCCCGACTGCTCGGGCTCTGACGGCTGGCTGCCGCCCGGATCAGAGTTTGTCGCCGTCCGCAAGCAGGACTGGGAGGTCGACGTCGACGCCCGCACCGAGATCCCCTCCATGCCCACACCAAAACTCGCACCAGAACCATCCTTCTTCATCCCCCTTCAGACCACCACGTTGTAGACTACGACTGGATTTCAGTATAATCTTGGTGTACCGATAGTCAACGGCATGTATGTATCATTTAGATCTCCACGATGGTGGGCAGGTGGAACAAGTCTTGGGACATCTGCTGCGGAGCGACCGCTGGTGCCATTGACTGCGGACTCGGAGCCCTCGGAGCCTCACTGTCCTGACTACCAGCAACCCTGCCTTGCTTGCAGCCAGTCGCTTGGCATCCAAGTGTGCGCCCGTCCCAATTGTCTTTGGTCCCACTCGACGCCTGCGGCGTGCCGGCGTGCCGCGGCACGTCGCTGACGCCGAGCAGGACACACTCAGCCGTGTCTTGTGGGTCAACGGCGCCAACGTACAGTACCAAACGCCGTCCCCGAGATCAAAATCAAATTACCTCGACACAGACACGAGCCTTATCATGACGGCTCATTACGACAATTATGAAATACTCTGCTGTTCTACCTCCTGCCGAGCCGGCCCCAAGCCCACCTGCCCATCACCACCAGGATGGGCGCGGTGGGCACAGTGGCGGTGGCACTGAACAACACCGGCGGCACCACCCGCCCCCCTGCCTGCCGGGCCTGCCGGCCAGCCGTCCGGGCACATCAAACATCGTTCCACCGCATCCATCCCTCCGTGAGACCCGCAGCGGCTGTGCCGCAGCCGCTTTGTGGGCATTACACATTGTTGCAGACGACAAACCGAGGCCCGGCACCCCGATCGCTGGGGATCCTCGCTGGCCGCAGGGCTGCCGACGCTGCCGAGTTCCAGTCCGTCGAGACCTTCTGGTCAGCAGGCAGACGCCCGTGTCTGGACGTGGACGCAAAGACATTGTACTGGACACGATGCTCGTCGCACGACGATCCGCTGCCGTGCCCGGTGTTGGGGGCAATGTCGTGCGTCTCAGACGCGGACGCGGACTCGGCCACGGTCTCCTCGTACGGCGGCAGCTGGGGGGTTCTGTCCCCCGGTGTCGGGCTGCTGCCAAATGCTCGTGCCCGGGCTGCTGCTGCCACAACAAACGACCGAGGCCGCGGCCTGAATGCGTCGGGGCGGTAGATGTCCTCGGTGAGGTCTATCGCCACCGTCACTTCCCCGAAATAGACTGGCCGCGCGGCAAACCATGCCGCCTCGACAAAGTAATAGGTGATCCAAGCCTCGTCAAGTCAGCAGCGACCTTGGGTTTTTCCGAAGTGGACACGAAGCGTGATGTTGTCGTCCTAGCCTTGCAGCACTCACTGTTATGACCCCAATGCCTACTGCTCCCGCTATCGCCACGGCGTTGTCTCGGCGCCAGTTAAAAGTACAGGCTTGGTAGTTAGCCCACGCGCCCATCCACTCAACGCCCCCCGCCAGGACGCGCGTGGCCTCGATCGCTGTCTCACCGCGGCTCCACTCACCAGTAGTCAAGTCGGCAGTGAGGGCACTGAGTCGCCGCTCATCGTTTGCGATTTTTTGCCGACAGATGCCCACAATCGCGTCCTAAGGCGGTGCATTAACCGACTGACATTGTCCAAGAGGCAGGTGCGCTGTCCAGCTCCGCAACGGTTCAACCAACACACCTTGCAGACGTATCGCCTGACTATGTTACAAGACATTGTAGCGGCGCCAAGCAGAGGGGTGCACACCACCACTCCGCGGTTGCCACGGCTAGTTTGACCCCACTGGAAGACATCAGTATCTGTGCTCTTGGGTGCAGCCCGTGCATATGCTTAGTCACTCACCGATGCGGCGTGCACAAACGCCACTATGGCCAGACCTGCCAGGAGGAATAGCCCGCCAGCTACCCCTGCGCCCAGCCCAATGAGGACACCCTGGCCATAGATCTCGCCTACAAGTGTCAACTAACACTGCTCGGCTCATTTCATCTCGGCCCTTCAGGACGCAGAAGACGTCCAGCCGGTGTCGGCCCATTCATGACGCCCAGAAGAAAGCAGGCTGGTGACAGCCCAGCCGAACCGGATCTGCCGGGACGAGGCGCCACGCCCACGGGAGCGGCGGTGGAACCGGGGTCAAGAAGTGGGCATGTGTTCCAAGTCTTCCGTAGTGACTCACCGTATTCCCCCAGCTGACCAGTCCAGATGGCACCGGCTGTTCCGAATGCGAAGGCGCAACAAACACAGAGTGCAGATATAACCAGTGCAATGACTCTGGTGGCCCCGTCAGCCTGGTGATTGTTACTGCGCAGAGGAACCACTATGATGCTACTCACCGCTTGGTTGAACGGACGGGCCGACGAAGAGACCCGCAGCTCACCGTGCTATTCCTGTTCGGCCTTGCGTTTTCGGCAGTGACCATTGGGATGGCTTAGTAGCGCTAGGCCGGCGGTAGGATGATACGAGGTGCTTGTCAACCTGGTCGGAGGCGAATGCGCAGGCGAGAAGGGATCCAAGTTGACTGCGAGTGAGTAGCGAAATGGATCGGGCGTTCTGGGTTGAGCCGATGCTAGTGGTGCTACGCGATAACTGCAAGTGATGGTGTGACAAACATGCCCGTGTGCACGGCACATACTCGCACTGCTACACAGAAGGCGAGGGGGGTTGTTTTGATATGGGAGTACCCAGCAGGCACAGAAAATGTCGCTGTTATGGTTGCAGCCAGGTCAGGTGTTTGTTGTGATGGCGGGGATGGCTGGGGCAACATGGGGCCGGAGGATGAAACCAGAGGGGAGGAGGACGTTGTGTCCAACTGGTCATGCGGAGGCTGCCATGTCGTCCATGCCTATAGCAGGGAGACAACCTGCAATCTCTGCTCAGTGGCGGCAGCGTCAAGCACGCCGAGAACGCTGTCGAGGCATCGATGCTCGTGATGGGCGCGTGCCGCCACTTCTCCACCACTTGGTTGACGTCAAGCCACGTGCCGCCAGCGGCGAGATCCGATCTAACGATATGAGGCCCCCCACAACTAACAGTGACCCCAGACACCGCGTTGGGCGCGCCGCATCCCCCATCGCGCGCATTGCCACAGCTCTCACACCGTCTCATGCGCTGACCAGGTCGGCATCTCGCAAGTGAGTGGGTGCGGGGGTGGGGGTGGGCAGGGCCTGACGCGCACAGACCACAACATGACACAGCTCGAACCCAACAGCGTGCCGGCGGCGTTGCCGGCGGTGCAGCCTCCACCGCCGGCGACGGACCCGGTCTCCACGACAGCGACCGAGGACAAGGAGAAGGACGAGGCGGCCGCGGCGTGGGCCGAGCCCGGCGATGCCACCGACGACGAGCACGCGGCCGCCGACCCAGCAGAGCAGGCGACGGCGGCCCTCACCGCGGCGTACGACAACGTCGCGTCGGCGTTCGCGATCGCGCAGGCCGAGTGGGCGAGCCAGTACCGCGGGATGACGACCGAGCTCTCGGGGATCGGGCAGGACCTGACGCGCGAGGCGGGGTCGATGCGCGCCGAGATCGCAAAGGAGTACGAGGGCGTGCGTGGCGCGCTTGGCGCCCAGGCGAGCAAGGTGCAGAGCGACGTCGCGGCGCAGGTCGCCGGCGTGCGCAGCGAGGTGCTCGCCGGGTGGCGCTTGCTCGCTGGCAGCTTGTTTGGCGCGCGGGCCAGCGCCGGCAGGGCTGGCGCCGAGACGCCGGCCGAGGACTTTTGCGGCGTCGGGGTCTTCGACACGGAGGGCGTGTCGCACGTGCCGACGCCCGCGGTGGCGGGAACGCCTGGTGAGTGGGGCACGAGAATTGGTTCTGACGCGGCAGCCCCGGCCCAGCGTGCGGCGGCTCAACCAGAGCCAGTACAGCTGCCCTCGCCGGCGCGCACACCGCGGGCCGACGACGGCGAGTTTGACGGCGGCGTCGGCTTCTTCGACGCGGAAGCGACGGACGTGGCGACCATCTCTGTGCCTCGTGAGTGTGACCCCTACGCGCCGCTGACCCCAGCGTCGTACGACGAGGTTGTCAAGGCCAAGTGAGGCGCGAAGTCAAGTGGGTGCTGTGCGGCTTGAGTGTAGATTGTCCTGTTGTTCGGTTGTGGGTTGTTTGGTTGTTTGGTCTATGCTATCTGGTTGTCCTGGTTGTCTCACTGACGGAGGTGCTTACTGACATTGACTTCACGTCATTGCGCCTGACCCGCACCACCTGCAATCCAGCCGCATTATAATGGTGCATGTAAAGCCCAAAGCGTACAAATACAGTTGTTGTGCGCTGCAGCGCGCGCCCCAATACAGTCGCTGTGCCGCGCCTACAACGCGCGCCCCACCTCGCTGTCCCGCGCCGACGCGCCGCCCATGGCGCCGTACTCATCAACAAGGTCCTCCTCCCACTCGTTGCTCTCGGTCACGTGCTGGCTCAGCGCCGCCATGCTCGGGCCCTGGCCGTACCCGCCGTAGGCATACGGGTAGTGATACGGGAGGTCGACTGCGCCGGCGCGGTAGCTGCTGTGGTGCTGCTGGTGGTTCTGGATGCTCCCGCTGTGCGTGAAGCTCGAGTACGTCGGCGACAGCATGTCCGAGTGCCCGCTCGAGCTCTCAGGGTACGGGAACAGCTTGGGGTTCTCGGTGTACCGCTGCTGCGCTGACGGGCCGGCGGCCGCGGGCGTCGCCGCGCCGGCGCGCACGGCGTGACTCGAGAAGTTGGGGTTGTGCTGGCTCGTCTGTACTTGCGCAAGGTGCCGGCTCTGGAGGTCGAGCGTGGCCGTCGAGCCGGCGACGACAGAGTATACGCGCGGGATGGGCGGCAGCTGCGGCGCGGGGGACGGCGCGGTGCGCACCCGCTTGCCCTTCTCGCTCACGCGCCGCTGGAGCTTGGGCTCGGGCAGCCCCAACTCGCGGTCCCGCTGCTCGGCCGCCTTGGTGATCCACATGTCGACCTGGCGCTGGTTGACGGTGCGGCGGTGGATGTGGGCATAGTAGACTATTATGAAGAACTGGGGGTGTGAGCACGTGCTTGCGGGGGAGGGGGGCTTACACTTGTAAAGATCAGAATGCCACATGCGACGAGGTAGATGATGGTGTCACGCCGCCAACGGGTGTGGCATCCTGGGGTTGGGGTCAGTCGTGCGTCACGGCCCGGACAACCAACACTCACGCCGTGGAGCCCACTCTGCATCGTGCTCGAAGTAATGGATACATTGCCGCTGGATGATGTGCTGGGGGTGAGCGCTGCACGGGCTGGCTGCTCACCTTGCCGACGAAGCGCAGGACGATGCAGCATGCACACACGAGCACGACCGGGACGACGGTGAAGAAGCGCAGCCACCGGTCTGCCTTCTCGTTGCGCTGCGTGCGGTTAGACTGTTGTGTGTCGAGACGGGGCACCAGGCGACTCACCATGACGGCATGCACGACGGCGTACAGGAACACGGTGGCCAGGAGGAGCCACAGCACCGCGAGCACCAGCTGGAGGATGGCGACCGTCGCCATGGTCTCTGCGCCGGTGTCAGTGCCGGCGCGGCGCAGGGAGCGGGCCATGGCCGAGCGACACTCACGCTGGTGCGACTCACCAAACGCCCGGAGTGGGTTGATTGCCGTCCACGCGCCGAGGCCGATGGACAGGGCGACGTCGAAGGCGGCCACGACCGCTGTTGCGGGTCTTTCGGGTGGGTCAGCTGCGGCGCGGGCTGGTGGACTCAACACAACACACCTCTTCCAAGTCATTCTGGCGCGGGGCTGCGTTGCTCGCTCGTCTGCTCCCCGGCGCCGTGAGCTATCAGTCGTGGTGGTGAGGAGTGTGAGATGAACAGATGCATCGGCTTGCTCTTCTCGTCTGATCTGGTCGTCTGCGTGCGAGCGCGGGCATGCACACACACCCACACACCAGCCGTCACCGCTACCACCACCGCCGGTGCCATAACAACGCGGCCTGCACCTGGCCTGCTTCTGGCGGTAATTAGTCGGCTGCCGGGAGGGGGGCTTGACGTTGTTGACTGCATCTCGTCTGATCGCTGGTGCGCCGCTCATCCGACAGGCCGTCGCTGAGGTGAGCCGGCCTGGATGCACGCCCGCCGCCGCCGTCGCGAGGGCCGAGAGCGGCAGGAGACTACGGTGTCAACAACAACAGGACGTAATACGGGTAGGATAGCGAGGAGCCGAAACGACAAGGCACGGGAGGCTGTCAGCCGGGTCGAGTCGGCGTCTTGCTAGGTATGCCCACCTGCCCACCCTTACGACTGACGTATTATACAAGGTTCATACATCTACCACTACAGATGTGGTCATACAGATGGTTTCATATGCTGATCGTGGGTGGGGGGTGTGGCTGACAGCAGCGATGTGTCGTTGTTATTGTTGTTATTATTTGTTGTGGTTGTGAATGAAGATGATAATAATGATGTTATCGCTGCTGCCACCAGTAATGTCCTGTGCGCCGGCCTGTGTTGTGCGTGTACATTGGTGGCATTGCGAGTTGTCGTTCAGTGTAGTGCTGGAAGCGGCACACTGGGTCGTGGTCGTCTTGCGCGCACGTATCGTAGGCTGCACTCGTCGCAGCGCCGTTGTCGGCACCGCCTGTCGTCTCCTCGTCACCGTCTTGTCGTCACGGTCTCCCCGCCACTTCTCCGCGCTGGTCTAGTATGCCAGGCCGACCTGGCTGGGCCTCGGGGGCGCCTCCTCGCTGCCGTACTTCATCAGCTTGTCGTCGCTCTCGCACGAGCTTGACGAGTGGCCGTAACTCGGGGGAGGCGACCATCCAACAAGCGACTCGCGTCCTGCGTGGGACCAGCGTCCGTCTGGTCCGCCGTTGGTGCCCACCGGCGGGGGGTATGGCAGCGTCGCGTTGACATGTGCCATTGCCTGGGCCATCGCCTGCGCCTCCTGTGTGCGGCGCCGGTGTTCGCGGCGCGCGTGCTGGCGGTACGTGAGGATGCCATATGCGACGGTACGCTTGTGCGCCTCGTATGCAGCGTCGCAGGAGCGATAGTATGCGACAATGTAAGCCTGGGTGTGTGTGAGCCCGCCGCTGGTCGTGGAATGCAGTGGCAAGCGCCGCCGCTGACATAGTTTGTGCCTGCCGCGACGCCACCCACGCAATTCAGACTCACTGCACACGCCACCAACGCCGTGCACCCAATGGCCACTCCGGCCGTCTGCCCTGCCCACGTCTTGTTGCACCCGCTCCTGATGTCCGGGTCGACCGACGCGACCATCTTGGGGATCGACTGCACCTGGTCGTACTCGGGCCGGAGACGGCAGCGGAAGGTAATTTGCTGCTTGCCGACAAAGCGGACGACGATGTAGAACAGGGCCGGCGCGACGCCGAGCACGAGCGTGCCGAGTTGCAGGGCTGGTGTAGCGCGCTGCTTTTTCTGAACCGTCAGCCGAGGTACTAGTGCAAACGAGCTCACCATTGCGGCGTGTGCGAATGCGCCGACAAAGAACGGAATGGCAAGGAACATGAGCGTCGCGGTGATGATCTCCATGACAAACAGAGACGACGTCGAGTCTGTAGGGGTCAGCAACCGCTCGCGCGTGCCAGTGTCCTCACCGTCGTTCGCGACGACCACTGCGTTCCACCCGCCAAAGCCGCCGCAGATGCCCGTGGCGAGGGCGCAAGCGGCCATCACTATCCACCTGGCGTTGTCAGTGGATCCGTTGGAATAGCTGGGCGGCGCGGTGCGGCGCGCTCACCTATTGAACTGGGTCGTCATGATTATAGTCGAGTCGAGATTTGGTTCTGCTTGCTGCTGTGGGCTGCTCGCCCCGTCGCTTTCAGATGACCGGGTCGAGACGTTTTGAGTAGTTGATAGAGATGAGCAGAGTTGCAAAGGCAACGTTGAGACAGTCTCACTGAATCAGACGGTGTGAGCGTGGGCAAGTGCGAGTGGGAGCCGAAGGGGGAGCGACTGTGTCGGGTTGGTGCAGCGAACGAGGGCCAGGGGGAGCCGAGGGGTCCAGTGTCGCAGAGCATCCAAGGTGAAGCTTGAGTTTGAGCAAGTGACCTGGCTCTGAGCTTGCATTGCGTCAGAGAGCAGTCAGCAGGCTGCCAGGCTGCCAGGCTGCGGAGCCAGGTGAGTAGCTCACTGTAGGGGAGCAGGGGGAGCACAGGAAACTGAGACTGGGGCCGTGAGCAAGTGACGAGGTGGACGTGGGAGGGGGGGAGGGGCTGGGAGAGGGGGGGGAGGGGGGAGGGCAGGCGGACGAGCAGCAGACACCATTGGGGGCCATGTTTCGAGGCACAAACTCTGAGGGGGAATCCTCCCCACTCCCCCTGGCGTTTCAGCCTACCGTTAGCGTCACCTGCACAACGGCGCACAGACGTCAAAGAGGAATGACGAGTGTCTGGCTGTCGATGAAACGCTAGGGTCGGGGGTGCCGCTGGCTGCGAGGTGGGTGGGGCCTTGAGCTGGGGGGGTGTGGCCGTCGACAGCCAGCTCCAGCTCCAGCGTCAGCCGCCTGGTGATCATGAACGATCAAGGGTGTTTCCAGTCGTCTGCACTGCTTACTCCCTCTGACAGTCGCCTGCGCGACACGGCCGTCGACTCGTCAACGTATCCCCCGCCAGCCCACGCCCCGTTGCCATGGAATGGAATCTGCACCTTGAATTCTCATCGTCCTCTCGGCAGCTCCAGATGTGTGGGGCGGCGGGGCATGGAGCCGCTGTGCTCTTGCGCCACTCGTCGTCACCTAACCAGCGCTCGTAGTCATCACATGTCGTACATCATTATATGGGTGTGTGTAGTATGGCTTGGCTGGGGCGACGCGGGCCCTCGGCCGCTGTGTGGTTCACCCCGCCGCTCTTCTTCTTCCTCAGTACACGCGCGCCGGCCCCACACGGCTTGTGCGTGGCTCCGCCTCGTCAGTATACCCCGAGTGCATGGAGGCCGAGTAGTACCCCGTTGCTGTCGTGCCGCGCGAGTAGGTGCGCGAATGGCCCGACGCGCTCATGTACTCCTGGAACTCGCGGTCGACGTCAACGACGGCCGGCAGGGGCGGCGAGCGCATGCCCGAGCCCGCGAGCCGCTCGTCCAGCGCGCGCGCATCGCTCTCGGCGTGCATCGTCTCGCTGAAGTCGTCGTAGTACGTGATCGTGTCGCTCGGCGCGTACGTCGGCATCGACGACGCCGCAGCGGACATGCCAGAGTTCTGGCTCCGCGAGTGCGGCATGTAACGTTGGTGCGCCGAGTATGGCGTCGGGCTGGGGTACGGGTTGAGGTGCGCGGTCGACGCCGGCGACATGGGCAGCGACGACTTGGTCTCGGACAGCGGGACCTGGTGCGTGATGACGAGCTTGCTAATGCCCGCGTCGCGGCGCAGCGCGTCCTTCTCGATCCAGGTCTCGGTGCGCCGCTTGGCCCTGTGCACGGCGTTGATGTGCCAGAAGAATGCGAGGACGTAGATCTGGGGGAGCTGTCAGAGGGTGTGCGGGTCGGCCGCGGGCAACCAGCTCACCGTGAGAAGAATCAACATGCCCGCCACAGCAATAGCAGCGATGGTCATCGGCCACCAGAGGTTGTGCCACTCGCGGTCGCAGGCTGGGGGTGTGAGCGCGCTCCTCGCAGCGACAACTCACCGGCCGTGTTGGCCTTGTCACTCAGCCGGCGCACACACGTGTCCCAGGGCACGCGGTCGCGCCGGCGCACGAGCACGAGGACCTCCAGGACGATCGCATAGGCCGCGCCGCCGGGCCCGAAGAGCCCCGTGCCGACCATGAGGAGGGGGTGGGCTTCGCGTACGCGCTGCGGTGTGAGCGGTGTGCACGGGCTGGCCGTATCCCCGATGCTACTTACCAGTGAGATGGCGCTCATGCCCCAGAGATACACAAAGAACGCGACGCCGAGCACAGCGCACCCGACAATGTCGAGCGCGTCGTGTCCCTGGCTCGCCTTCCATCCGTAACATGCACTCAGCGCGCCGGCGAGCACGGCACAGATGAGCGCCGCGATGGCGGCGACTGGCCTGGAGGTTAGCGGCGGCGGAGTGTGGCTCGCGCACCTCTTGAGCGCTGACATGGCACGCGTGTTGTGTTTGTTCGTGTTCTGGCTGTAGCTGTGGCCGTAGCTGTAGCTGTAGCTGTACTTGCAGCTCGTTCGTGTTCGTGTCGCGGTGGTGCGGTGTGTCGCCGTGTCGCTGATGTCGTCTTGTCGCTGTTGTGGATGTGAAGATGTCAACACAGCGCTGCTGTGCTCCATCCATGTGTGCATGCCCACCGTCGTCGCACCCCGGTTCCAGTCAACTCAGCTCAGCTTGGACGCCAGCAGCAGCAGCACCAACACAAACAAGCTCATGCCGACGGTACGTACACTTCGCCACTCTGCCGCTCCCCCACTCGTGCAGTCCGGAACGCAGCCCCTGCCCTTGTGCGTGCCTTTGTTTTAGGTTTCCGAGGCGGCGCGCATACGACGAGCATAGGGCCGAGGGCGGTGCGTAAACATGGCCGTGCAGCGGACGCAGCAGCGCAGAGCACGCAGGGGGGCAGCAAGCAAGCAAGCATAACGCCCTTGCTTTGCGCTGCCTGCGGGCCCGGCCCGGGCGGTTCCCAGGTGCGGCTGCGCGGTTCCCAACAAACATCGCGCCAGAGCCGCAATGTTGACATGATGGCGCAGGGTACGACGCCTCCGGTGCGCCCGGCGCGGACGGGCGCGAGGCGGCGGGCGGCGGGCGCGTTCCTTTGTCCCTCGGCGCGCGATGGCGAGCGCCGAGGCACTCTGTTGATGGCCGTCGGGTCGATCGGGGTGGACGGTGGGCCTCGGTGCGCGCGGCGCGCCGGCGTGGGTGTGCTGTGCCAGTGTGGCCTGGCGGCTATGGCTGGCGGGCGGCACGCTGCGTTCTGCGCTCTGCGCCCTCCCCTGCGCGTCGACGTTGCCAAACGAGAGATGATTGCCCGTGGACAGCGCGGCGCGTAATCATACGCGTGTGTACGTTACCTGCAGCTCGCGCATCCGCGCGCACGGCAGCATGTCAATGAACAACGAGCTTTGCGCTTGCACCCACCCGGCCATCCGACGGGCGGGACGCGCTCGACGCGTCGTGACTCCCGCCATGTCGCTTCTCGGCATGCTGCATGTCTGATGTCGTTTATTACTCTGTTTACGTGCGTGTCCTCCGCGCTCTCGACAGCGCGTGTTCTATCTCAGGCGCCGCCCGGTCGCACATGCACATCCCATCAGTCCATACCACGTTGCATGTAAACAATAGGCTATCAGAGTCCGTCTGCCATCCACTAGGTGCCCCTCACCTCGTCCACCCGTGTCCAACGCCCTGTGCACCGGGCTGCGCGTACGGCTGCGCGTACCCCAGCGACTGGGCACCCGAGTGCACGCTGTCCTTGTCGTCGAGCTCGCGGTTGCCGTACGTGTTGCCGTAGGGCGTGGGGTACGGGTACTGCCCGGTCGGCGCGTACGGGTCGTATGCCGTCTGCTGGGGTGGGGGCGCGTACGCCTGCTCGGCCTGCGAGTAGACAGCCTGGTTGGCGAATGGGTACGGCTGCTCGATGAGCGGCTGCATGCCGACTGGGACGTGGCCGCCTTTGCCGCCGGCTGGCTGGTTCTTATAGAAGAAGATGGTGAAGAAGATCTGGGGCGGGTCAGTGGGCTCTGCGACGGGCCACATACAGTGTACAGGAGGAAGCCGATGGCGACGCCGGCGCTGATACCCATACCGGATACCCAGGCCGCCTTACAGTCTGCCGTCAGCTCAAGGCCGTTTGGCAGTCACTCACAGTCTTCGTCGATGGTGCCCTTGCACATCTTGTCCAGCTCGACCTTGGAGCCTCCACGCATGCCGATGATGATGCAGAAGCAGACAATACCGACGATGAGGGTCGTGATCCACCGCCAGCGCCCGGTGGGTGTTCGCTTGGCAGCATAGATGAGGGCAGTGAGAGCGATGGGGGCGAGTACGAGGGCGAGAAGCACGCCTTCGACGAGCGTCGCGAGGCTATACGTCCAGGCCTTCGTGTCTACTGTCAGCAAGGGTATCGGGCTAGACACGGCTCACATTCCGAGCTGGCAAAGAGGGACAACCACCGCGCAATCACATAGATGCGGTATCCACCCCAGCCGAGCGCTGCGAGCGTGCAGATAAGTCCGAGGGCGATAACAAAACCGCTGGGCCGTGTGAGCTGCGTCGAGCGCGCCACGGTCGCATCCACCGGCAGCAAGACTCACCGGAACACGGGGCCCACGGCCGACCGTGGTCGAGAATAGCCAGAGTAGTAGGGGTCAGGGCCTGGCGTCAGCGGTGTGGACGGGCGAGCGCGCACGCACTCATTGTTCGTCGTCGAGGGATAGATCAGCGTTGGGGAAGGTCAGTCGGCCAAGACATCAGCAGGCATCTTTAATATGCACCTCTGGCGCCGACCGTCATGTGCACTGACGTGCTGGTGCATGCTGCCAGCAACCAAGGCATGAAAGCTGAAGAGCGGCCATGAGAGCGGGGGCGGGCATTTAGGCGTCGTGAGCCCGCTGGGGGGAGATGGGCAGTGCTGAAATGACGCCTGGGGCCACTATCCGCGCCGCGGCGAGGGGTTGAGACATGCCTTCCGTTGCCGCGGCAGCCAGCAGAGCCTCCCAGGCCAGCTGCTGCATTCGACCCACCCCGCCCCCACCGCAGGCGGTGCCGTGTGCATGGCGGCGGTGTGCATTACGCACCGCCATCACACTTATCGATAGCTGATAGCGGCTGCTTGGCGCTTTGCGGTGCTGTTTTCGCACAGCGCTTTTGCACTCCATCATGCACGCCGGGAGCATCGCCTTGACGTTGCAGGCTGAAACGTGCAGTGGGGCTGGCTTGATGTATGGATGCACTGCAGAGCGAGAGCGGAAGTTGCTGTGGCAGTGGAATCCGCAGCACCCGTGCGCACAACTCACACCATCTGCCAACGGCGGTGCATACCTCGGAGATGTCAGACTCGGCAACTAGGATCTGGATATTTTATGCATAGGGCGATGGCATGATACTGAGCGAGCTCGTTGTTGTCGGGTGCATACGCGTTAGCGAGCTGCCCGGCATCAGCAGGCGGCGCAGAGGTGCCGTCTGCCTTCCTAGCTGCCATCAAAACCTTCCTCGGGCCTTCACAGACTGACCCTCATTTTATACAGTGCTGCATCATCTCCAACTCCTCTGAAGAACAGTAGGACCATGACGGCCAAGGTGGACCCAGCATGCATGTAATCGTCGCTTGACTGTGTGAATGAAGGTGTCCGACGATATCAGCCGACACGCGCCGCATGAACTCCCCACCCCACGCTCTTCCCCCACTCATGCCACCACTCTCCTACCGACATGCTGAACCTACACGCCCCTATCTCGCCCTTGCTATCTCTCTGTCGCTTGGTGCACTCTTCGCCAACTCGTCGAGGCGGTCGGGTGCTGCCACACTGCAGGGCCGCTTACAGCCGATCGGCAGTGCCCCGGGCGCGGAGCAAAGTCGCCCCGCTCGCAGCCAGCCCGATAAAGTACGACCTCGAGCGACGACCGGCAAGGTCGCTCCCAACACCACCAGCATATCACCATGGCGGCCTCGTACGCCGCGCGCCTGCGCACCGCATATCCCTTCAAGCCGGCCAGCACGAGCGTGGACCACCTCGTCGTTGGCGGCGGCGTGGTCGGGCTGTCCGTCGCTGCGGGCCTCGTTAACACGGCCGGGCGCGACCGCACGACCTTTGTCGTCGAGCGCCGCGGACTGGCGAGTGGCGTGTGGGGGCCGCGCTGACAGCCAGCTTGGACAAGAGACGACCGCGCGCAACTCCGAGGTCATCCACTCGGGCATCTACTACCCCGTCGGCTCGCTCAAGTCGCGCTTCTGCATCCGCGGCCGCGACCTGCTGTACAAGCGCGCCGAGGCCTTGGGAATCCGCCACCGTAAGACGGGCAAGGTGAGTGGTGGTAGCAGCAGCCCTTGCCCCCCTCCCTCGCCGCTCACACACCCAGCTCATCGTGGCAACCGACAAGCACCAGATCCCGTACCTAGACCAGCTGAACGACCACACACAGCACCCGTCGTTCTCGACGGGCGGCGAGGTGTCGTCGCGCACGCCAAACAGCGTCATCCCGGCGTACTTTCTGTCCGGCGACGAGGCGCGGGAGATGGAGCCCGACCTGTCGCGCGACGTGTGTGCGGCGCTGTACGTGCCCGACACCGGCATTGTCGACTCTGCCGGGCTCGTCGACTCTCTCGCGCGCGAGATCGAGGAGGAAGATTATCTTGCTGACGCGCCGGGCGTCGGTGTCGGCCTGAGCGCCGGCAGCGGCAAGTACGAGCGCGGCGAGGGCGTCGTCGTGCCCGGCACGCGGGTGGTGCGCGTCGACAAGGAGGAGGACGGCCCCGGATGGGTCGTGCAGCTCGAGACCGGGTGGGAGGGCAAGGCCGAGGGAGAGAAGGGCGAGGTCGAGGCCGTGCGCGCCGACGTGGTGGTCGACGCCGCCGGCCTCAACTGCCTCAGCCTGGTCGAGAACCTCGTGCCGGAGAGCGAGCGCCTCGGGATGTGGATTTCGAAGGGTGAGTGTGGTCTGCAGGCTGGTATGCTGCACAGCCTAGGACGAGGAGCTCGACTGCTTCCAAAGGGCTTGAGTGGGCAGCTGTGCTTCTTCAGGCGCCTATGCCGGAACGCGCACCTCGCTCCGCCGACACAGCTCACACCCCAGGCAACTACATGTCGTACAAGGGCCCCGGTGTCTCCAACATCCAGCGGCTCATCTACCCGTGCCCCGGCCGCACGCTAGACCACCTCGGCACACACCTTGTGAGTGCAACCCCCGGGCCGCGGCTCACACCACCCCGCAGACCCTCGACCTGGACGGCAACGTGCGCTTCGGCCCCGACGCCGAGCCGCTCGGGAGCGACGCCGACTCGCGCGCGAACCCAGACTACTGGACGGCGCACCTCGCGCCGTCCGAGGCGCAGCTCGAGGCCATCGGACGCGCCGCGCGCGAGTACCTGCCCGACGTGGACCCGAGCCGCCTGACGCCTGACTACGCCGGCTTCCGGCCCAACATCCGTGCGCTGGGCGCGGGCTTCTTCGACTTTGTCGTCCGCCACGCGCCCGAGCGCCGCGGCCTCGTCGAGCTCATGGGCTTTGCGAGCCCTGGGCTGACGAGCAGCCTCGCGGCCGGCGAGTATGTCGCGCGCCTTGTGAGGCGCGAGGTGTGGAACGAGGAGGCGGGGCCCGAGAAGCTCGCCGAGGGCTGGGAGCTGTAGCGCGGACGTGGACGCGACGAGCGCGGCGGCGCGCAGGTGGACGCGACGAGCGCGGTGTCGAGCTGGCTGCAGCGAACGGGGGCACGAGACGAGGATGCAGGGGCACGGGGCGACACGATGAAGCGTAGACGACGCGGTGCGCGTTCGAGCTGGCGACGAGCCGCACGACGGCCACTCGTGTCCAGCTGCACCTACACCTACACCGACCATACACCCAGCATGCATGTCACTCACACACCCTTGGCGCGCATTGCCCTCCCTCGCCGCGATCACGGTGTCACCTGCATGCGTCATCCACCAAAGCACTGGGGCAGCAGGGCTTGAGCCGCCAAGGTTCATTAAGTGGGCCCCACCGCGGGCGTTTGTGGCGGGTTCCACTTAAAGACCACCCGGCCGATATGATGAGGTGGTCACATGAGCTGTGTTGGTGGGTGGGGGGGCTTGTTAACTCGATGCTGCAGCCAACGACAGCACGCGAAGCATGTTCTAGCGCGCGGCCTGACGAGTGGGACAGAGTGGGACAGCGCACAGCAGCAGCACAAGCACAAGCACACGCACACGCACGGCAGCAACACGGCCACACCCGCCCCGCGGACACCTATATAACCGTCATCCGGATTGCTTCGCTCTGTCTCCTTCATCAACTCACTCTCAAGTGATCACAACAGCCCCCAAGCAGTAGCCCACCACCCCGTAGCCCAGCCCACACCCCTTGCAACCTCATCATGGACGCTCTCGGTACCTCCCCCACTGAGTGAGTGGCAATCGCGTGCTCCCCCCTCGTTCCTCCCCCGCGTTGTGTGTGACACACGCCGGCGTATGCGGCCGTGCGCAGCACCCATCACCCTCCATCCCTCTTCTGTGCTCCATTGCATCCACCATAGTCCCTTTGCTAACACTGCTCCAGCTCCACCGCGTCCAGTGAGTGTTGAGGGTGACATCGTCGCACCCAGCTAACACCACCACCAGTCGAGATCAACGACGCTCTTTTCTGCGAGCACGGCAAGGAGGTCTGCGAGCCATGTGGCTTCGACGGTCGTGAGGGTGAGACTATCTGGTGGACGCGCGCTCGCGCGATCCAACCACCACCACGCACCACCGACGTCACTGACACGCACATCAGACAACGACGCTGTCATGGGCTTTGACCCCATGCCCCGCGCGCCCCTCGAGCTCGCCGCGTACTACAAGAATGCCAAGGACGGCTCGTACGTGTGCAAGGCCCACGCCAACAACGAGTGCAAGCAGTGCTGTGAGTATTGTTGTTGTTGCATCCTGGGCTCGCACGACATCACGTCGCGGTGGTCATTGATAAGGGGGTGGCCACTGGCATCCCCCATGGGCCCCCCATCGTCACGCCTGTCCGCATCCTCACCCCTCGGGCGGGGTGCCTGCGTCGTCGCTAGCCATGTTGGGCCTGGTGGGCCTGATGGCCTCGTCCCACGCTCGACCCCTGGACAATGGGCCAACGGGATACGAGCGGAGGCAATTTAGCCGACCAATCTGCCCTGAGTTGCCAGGTTCCCCACACTCGTGTTCGACTCGGACAATGGGCCAGAGCCAAGGACGGCAACGGCCACGGCCACAGCCAACGTGCCGCGCGGCCTCGTCCGAGCGTCTGACGTCGAGTGATGCCGGCCTCCCCTCCCACACTGCCGCCGGGCCCGTTCCTTGCACCGCACCCCACACGAGGCCGAGGCTGACCACACCTCAGTCAACTGGAAGAAGAACATTACCAAGCTTCACAAGGAGGCCAAGAAGAACGCCAAGGCTGAGAAGAACAAGCCCAAGTCCAACCTCCACGTCTAAGCGCCTGTCCCCCGACCACCACGCATAGTCACTGTCGCGTCATTAGAGTCTCGTTCCGTTCCGCACATTTCGGGCGTTGCGTTCTCAGCTTGTCTTTCGGCCAGTCGAGCGGGTGAGGGGGAGGCAAGGAAGGGTTGAAGGAAGTCTATTGTGTAGCGAAGAGCAGCATGTTGTGAACAGAAGTAACAGAAGTAAAGCAGAAATGTCTATGCAGTTGTACAGAGTCGACGCAACGGAAGGGGTGGTATGAGGAGTGGTGCAGAGGTGAAAGGAGGCTTGGTCATCGTCCTGCTGTCAACGTTGATCTTGCCATCCGTGAGCGAGTGCTTTGCCCGCGACTACGCTTCTGTCAAGCGCTGCCAACAAAGTCTGTTCACGCACAATAACGTCCTGCATGCCACCAGCATACGGTGCCCCACACGGAGTGAACCAGGACGTCAAGTGGCACACACCGCCACAGCAAAAACAGCAAAAGCAGCGCCACCGCGCTCGCGCTCGCCCCTTCCCTTCGCCCCTCGCCCCTCCCGCCCGCTCGCACAGCTTGGTGTCCGTCTCATACCCGCCCGAACCCTGCGCGCGGAACCGCCGCACGCCGGCGCCTACGGTGAGATGCCCGAGTGGTCAAAGGGGGTGGAGTCAAGTGTACAGCACTTCTTCCGACAGGAAGCCAGATTCCATTGCGGTAGCTATCGTGGGTTCGAACCCCACTCTCATCAGTGTTTTTGGGTGCTGGCGAGCAGGGGGTGGTGAGTGATCGGTGCGGCGTGGATCGGCGCAGTGTTGGGATGCCTGTGGTGCTAACTGGCCGGAGGACTGCTGCGCTTCGCTGGACCTCTGCCAGCCGCTTCGTCATCACTCGTCGATCGCCGACCCGCCCAGTTACATGTGCATATGAATCTACCTCTTCACGCCTCACGCCGCTACCTCTCCTACCTCGCCCCGAGAGCAGGCAGCCCGCCGCCACCTCCGCCAAACAGTGATCCCATGAGGTTCTGGAGCAGGTCGTTCTGGCCCGCGTTGCGCTGGGGGATGAGGAAGACCGAGGCGGAGATATGCTCGAGAGCCTGGGGTGTGAGCGTCGGCTTAATACTCCCGGGAACCCCAGCCACACTCACCTCGTTCACATCGGGGTTGGCAAGCACGCCGTCAGAGCCCGCGATGCGGCGGTACCGCGCGAGCAGCTGCTGCCAGTCGCGCGCCACGCCGCCGTCCGTGCCGCGGGCCTGCACGCCCGAGACGCCGGGGGCGGGGGCGCGCTCGACCGTCGCGAGCGCGAGCTGGAGGAAGTTGAGCGTCGGCGACGTCGTGAGCTCCACATGCGGGTCGGTGGGCGTCGGGCCGGGCGCGGAGCCCAGGAAGATGGAGGACGCGGCGGACGCGGGCGACTGGAGGAGGGAGAGGAAGCGCTGGAGGAAGGCCGAGGCCGGGAGGACGTTGGGCGGGGACTGGGCGAGGAAGCTGCGCGCAGGTGTCAGCATGTCGTGCAGCGCTTGAGGCGTGCGCCGCCGCCAGCCAAACTCACGGGAGCGTGCCCTTGACGGCGTACGGTCCGGGATCCTGCTTGCCCTTCTCCGACCACTCGAACAGCAGCTCGGCAAGGAGCGTCGCCGCGTCGCGCTTGCCGCTAGCGAGGAGATGGTGCTCGGCCGGCACGAACAGGCGGTCTGGACATTAGCTCTGTGTCGTCGTCGCCGGCGCTCCCAGCTCACCCTTGTAGTACAGCTCGCCGAGGTACTGGTGCAGGCTCGGGTCACCGGTGGGGCACCCGCCGCCTGCCGACCACTTGACTGCCGCGTCGGCGAGCTTCTTGCGCCAGTTTCCGCTGGGTGGTGTAAGGGCCAGCAGCTGGGTGACCGGGGCTGCGGCGTCAGCATTGTGCCAGCGTCTCTTCGCCAGCGGTGCTCGCCAGCGGCCGCCGCGGACCCACCCTTGCTCTTCTCGTCGACGGGCACGCCAATCTGGCCCATGATCTCGATCATGCGCACACCGAGCTCGACGCCCGAGCCCGCCTCGCCGAGCTTGAGCAGCTCGCGCGCGGTCGCAAACAGGATCTCGACGGCCAGCGCGCCGTGCCCCGAGTGCACGAGACGCGCGGTGGTCGTCAGCGCCTTCTGGTGTGCGCTGTATGCGTTTGGCGGGTCCGACGCGAGGTTGGCGAGGATGGGGGGCAGGAGCGCCTCGAGCGTCGGCGTGCGCGCGGTTCGTGGTGGCATTGTGGTTGGGCTGGCTGAGTGAGAGGACGGCAACGATGGCGACGATGTTGCGTGTGGTGGCCGGTGCCGGTGGACTCGGTGGATGGTCGCGTCATGGCCACGTCCGGTGATAGGCGTGTTGGTGGTTAAAGGCGCATGGTGAGCGAGGGAGTCCTACTTGCGCGCCTATTTCTCACAGAATTGTTAGACACGAAACCGCCTGCCTCAGGAGACTCTCTCGCCGACGAAGCACAAGATCGTCCAGAGGACGATACATGGCGCCGCGCCGAGATGCAGCCTCAGGCGCACAGGTCAAGGCAATGAACAACGGCAGCTGAAACCGTGAGCAGCATCCCGGCTGCGGTGTCGCATGCGGCGCTGGACGCACATGCTGGCTGCCAGCTCGTCCTTTCCGCCTCTCCGCCACGCCGTGTACGCTCCCGCCCTGCCACTGACACTCGACGCCTATCTCCAGCACTGCAACCCTTGAGACGTGATGATCAGCATGATCCGCAGCCCTGCTGCTCCGCAGAAGACGACTACTGGTAGATCCCAGACCGGACGCCTCGCGTCCCCCTCACAACCTCGTTCCACCCCAGCTGCCTCTCCCACCAGCGTTCTCTTGCCCTTCCTCCCCTACAGTCAGCCCCCACACTCCGCCTCGTCGAAATGCCGATGCATAATCCTACACTCCCAAAGTCCAAGCCCTAGACTGGCTTAGAACTTGGAGAAGCCCTTGGCCTTGTTGGCCTGAACGCGGAGGACGTTGAAGCGAACAGTCTTCGAGAGGGGGCGGCACTGGCCAACGGTGACCTGGTCACCCTGCTCGACACGGAAAGCGGGCGAGACGTGGGCGGCGAGGTTCTTGTGGCGCTTCTCGTAACGGCGGTACTTGGGGATGCTGGAGGTTGGTTAGTGGGGCTGTCTTGGTCCACTCTGAACCCCAGCTGTTCGCACTCACAAGTGGAGGTAGTCACGGCGAACGATGATGGTGTTGGTCATCTTGGTCGAGTGGACGACACCCGAGAGGATACGGCCACGGATCGAGACATCGCCGGTGAAGGGGCACTTCTTGTCGATGTAGGTGCCGTTGATGGCCTCAGCGGGGGTCTTGAAGCCGAGACCGACGTCCTTGTACCAGCGCTTGGTCTTGGTAGCGACCTTCTTGCCGCCTGTAGGTTGTCGCAGAGCGTGCAGGAGCAGGCAGACGCGAGATGGCACGAATTGCACAAGTCGTGGAGGTCACACGGGACAGTCGTACGCATCGTCGAAAAGTTTGAATTGGCGTGCAGAAAACGCCAGAGAGCGCAGAAAACGCAGCGGACAGCACAGCAGCGTTGAGGGAGTCGCAGGAAGACGAGGGGATGGAGTGCAAGTCGAGGAGGTCATCGAGAGCAGGCGAGCACAAAGTCCGAGTTCGAGGTCAAGTCGGGGTCGATAATCACAGCGAGGAAGCGTCTGTCAGCACTCTGTCTTGTGCGCTCGCTGCTGCGCGCTGCTCACCCTTCGACTTGGCGTTCTGGAACAGGTGCTGCTTGCGGTAGGCACGCTCGATCTCAGCCATTTTGGATGTTGTTGAAGGATAGAGTGGTAGCCTCGACGACGTTCAATGCGATGTTGCGGCAGCGAGCGGCTGGGCGAGCGAGCGAGCGAGGGCGCAAGCCAGAGTCCGCCCACCGCCCCGCCCAGAGCCAGGCAGCCAGGCGCACCCAGTTGCCTACTCACAGCAGCCAGCAGAAGCCACTTCCTCCTGTGATCCCAAAATACTTCCGCCCAAACTCGGAGATTCGGTGTTATGGAGGCCTCGACGCCCGCCTACGAGTGACAGCGATCGGCGGGTGAATGTGGCGCTGGGAGAAATTGACGAAATCTTGGTCAAGATAATTGAAAAATGGGTGAACAAACTGCCCAAACTTGATTTGGTTCCGGGGCTGGCATCCCTCCCTGCGAGCGCAGTGGTGGTGGGTGGTGCCGGGTCGCTCGCTCGGTGTCCCCCTCCTCCCGCTGGCAGCCTGGCCTTCTCGTAGTTTGTCCTTCATGCACAGAGGTCTCCTCTAACCGTCAACACATCTCAAAAATGGTGGCCACTACGTGAGTAGACCTCGACGACGACGACAAGAGACACGACTGACGACAACCCCAGCGTCCCCAGCGTCGAGGCGAGTATTGCGCGAGCACACCGAGGACTGGGGAGAGAAATTTGAGGTCTGGCGAACGGCGTCGAGATCGGCGGTTGTGGTGGGGCAGGAGCAAGGACAGGCAGCGACGAGCATGCGCGCGGCACTGCTTGGCATCGACTGTGCGCTGCTCGACGCTCTTCCTGCGGCTCTGCGACGCCTCCGCAACTCGCATCGCACACCCAGAGCACAAACCTCAAATTCTCAACCCAGCCTCGGCCCAACTATGGTCCAGCAACTAACACCCCCACAGCAGATTGCCGTCCCCGAGACCCTGCTCAAGAAGCGCCGCACCAACGAGGCCACTCGTGAGGCCAAGCTTGCTGCCGCCGTTGAGGCCCGCAAGGTGAGTTTTTGGGCGGCACGGCAGGACGAGATCGTGTGAGGGAGGGATAGTAGGGGGAGCCTCCCCCTACACAATGATGCAAAGACCAACACTCGTTGGACCACGGCTAGCTACGACAATGCTGCCTGTAATTAACCATCTTTCGGGGCTGAATCCAAACTCTCGACGAGGCGTCGCGTGTTTGAACTGTTGTCAAACTTTTGGCTAACAACCCACACAGGCCCTCAAGGCCAAGCGCAAGGTCATCTTCAAGCGCGCCGACGAGTACGTCAAGGAGTACAACGCCAAGGAGCGTGAGGAGATCCGCCTCAAGCGCGAGGCCCGCAAGTCGGGTGACTACTACGTCCCTGCCCAGCCCAAGGTCTACTTCGTTGTCCGCCTGAAGGGTATCTCCAAGCTTGCCCCCAAGCCCAAGAAGATCCTCCAGCTCCTCCGTCTCCTCCAGATCAACAACGGTGTCTTCGTCCGCGTCACCAAGGCCACCGAGCAGATGCTCCGCCTTGTCTCGCCCTACATCGCCTACGGTGAGCCCAACCTCAAGGCCATCCGCGAGCTTGTCTACAAGCGCGGCTACGCCAAGGTCAACGGCCAGCGCATCCCCATCACCGACAACGCCATCATTGAGCAGCAGCTCGGCAAGTACGGCATCATCTGCATTGAGGACCTCGTTCACGAGATCGCCACTGTTGGCCCCAACTTCAAGCAGGCCACCCAGGCTCTCTGGCCCTTCAAGCTCTCCAACCCCACTGGTGGCTTCCGTGACCGCAAGTTCACCCCCTACATCCAGGGCGGTGACACTGGCGACCGTGAGCAGCACATCTCGCAGCTCATCCACCAGCTCGTTTAAGCGTGCAGCTGGATGTGGTGGTAGAGTTGTGACGAGGGCCGAGGCGACTAGCGACCGGGTGTTGGTCGTCTTGATATACTGCATGTACCCATTCCCGATCGAGCGTGGCATATGTTGCGAGTGTTGCGAAGTGTGGGGGCGGCTGGTCGAGAGGCAGTGTTTGTGTCAGTATGTGTGTGAAGGTTGCGACAGAGGAGGTCCGGCGGGCTGGTCGGCAGCGGCGTGGAGCTAGCACTTGTCGGTCGGGAAGAGTACGCCAAGTCACTCGCTGAAACCGTGGCATACTTGTACAGAGGGTTACGAACTGAGGTTACGAACTGATCTACGCTATCGCGTTCCGCGTCCATTCTACCGCTTTAAGGCGTGTACTCTGGCAGGGGGGTGCGCACGCCGGGCGGGTTGCCGAGCGGGGTGGTGGGCTCGGCGCCGTCAGCGCCGCTGACGACAAGACCGGGGGGCACGGCCCACGCGACCGTGCCGGCGCTGTCTCCGCCCGCCGCGGCCTTCTCCCACGGCTTGGGGCGCGCCTGCAGCTGGGACACGCTGGCCGGCTCGCCATTCAGCTCGTTGGGCACGTGGATCGTGGGCACGTCGCCCGCGCGGCCGGCCTGGATGAGCTGCACGACCTCGTTGAAGCTGAGCTCGCTGCCGGGCGGCGGCGGGCCCGGCGGCGGGGGCGGCGGCGGGGCCTCGTCCTCGCCGTCGACGCTGACCGTGTGCCGCCACGGCAGGCTCTCGGTCTCGTTGCTCCGGTACTGGAGGTACTGCTCGAACGGGACGGTAGCGCCAACCTTGCTGGCGTGTCAGCGGGGGACGAGGGAGAAACACCCACCGTGTGTAGTAGAACCACTGCGCCTTGCCGATGACCGTGTCGATCTCGGCGGCGTTCAGGCCCTCGGTGCGTGCGCTGCGGATGACGGCGGGGACGCCGGCCTGAGTAAGGGTTAGCACGCGATGTGGGGCATGGAGGGGAGGGCGAGAGCCGGCGTGTGGGGAGGTAAGGAGGCAAGCACGCGCCCCGACTCACCCGGAAGTCGGCGTCGTCGGCAAAGTTGTACCCCTCGAACTCGGACACGAGCTTGCGCACCTCCTCCTCGCTGGTGTGGGATGTTGGGGGCGCGGCCATGGTGTGTTGAGGAAAGGAGTGGTCGAGTGATGTGCGGGATGACGCAGATCCCCATGACGCAGGGGTTGGCGGTGGCAAGGCCGCCAGCCTTGGCGGCGTGGCGTTGCATAGGTGGCACTCATATGGGGGGTTCTGGGTCACACTGATTTTCGTCGTCTTCGGGCATACCGGAGCGTGGGAGTGCATGGATTGCATATGGGGTGTTTATGGGTCATAGGTGCATTCTGGTATGATGATGTACATGCTGGGGGAAGGGGTGGTTTGGTTGGTTGTTAAGAGCTCTGATGGTCGTTCTTTGGGCTTCCAGACGCGAGTTTCTGTTGCCTTGTAGCCCCCTCCACACTTTCTGCGGCAGCGAGGGCACAACAGGCTGGTTGATGTGGGCTGGGTGTGCCGGGGCAGAGTGATAAGAGAGGACATGCTATGAGGAGGTCGAGGAAGAGGTGGCAACTTTAGTGGTCTCAGCACCGCTGTGCCCCCCCCCCCCCCCCGCGGGGTGCTGGTTTGTCCACTAGCACTCTTCGCCACATGTAATCGCAATGCATTGTCGCCCAAATCTATCAGTGTCGGACCGAATCTACTCAATAAAGAGATGGGTAGCCCCAAACACACATAGTCACCCGGATGGCGGCAGGCGTAGGGCGAGCAGCTGGTCCACGGCAGCTGGTCCATGGCAACAACTTCCCACTCCCCCCGTCCATGCACCCAACGCAGTACCCTCGCACCCTCCGCAGCTCCAGACCCACACCGTGACACATTGCATACTCCACACGCCGCCTCTAAACGCCGTGTCCTACTCAGACCCATCTTGTAGCACCCCTCTAGCACCTCCTCTAGTAATTCTCGCGCTCCATGAGAGGGCGGCACGAGTCGTACACACGCTTCAACCCCTCATACGTGCACTGCTTCTTCCACGTATCCTCGTGAATCACACGCGCGCACTGCATCGCACCAGCGATGAAGAAGTCCGCCATGCTGGGGTCCGCGCCCTCGACCCACGGCCCGGCGTCCTTGTTGCGGAGGAGCATCTCGCTAGCCTCCTTCAGCCCCGCGTCCGCGCTGGCCCACACGCCCTCCTCCGCGTCGAGGAGCTGCGGCAGCGGGAAGCCAAGCAGGCCCTCAACCATGTTGATGAAGTACTCCTTTGAGCGTGGGGACAGGATCGCCGGCTCGCGCGGCGTCAAGCTCACCTGCTGCGCCTTGCCGCCGCTTGCGCGCACGAGCGCGACCACCTCGTCGGACAGCGGAGCGGACTGCAGCACAGGCCGGGAGGGGTACGTCTTCTCGAGCCACGGCGCAATGGCCGCCGAGTCCATGAGCCACTTGTCGGACGCGAGGTGGTGGATCGTCGGGACGGTGTACTTGTCCACTCCGTCCGGCAGCGGGCCGATGCTGCGGGCGTAAGCGCGCGCTGCTGACCCCGCACCCCCGACTCACTGCGGCGCCAGCGTCGGCTTGATATCAGGAAACTCGAGCCACTCGGTCCGGTACGGGATCCGTTTGTAGTTGAGCATCAGGCGGATCTTCCACACGGTCGGCGAGAAGCACACGTCCTTTGTGCACTTGAGGTCGTAGAGGACGAGCTCGGGGGCGGGGGTGTCGGCGGGGGTGTCGGCGTCTGGCATTGTGTCGGGTGTGCCGTGCTGCTGCTCAGTTGGTTGTGCAGTGTGCAGGTACAGTAACTGCTCGACGGCTACTTTGATGCATCTTTAAGGCCGAAACGCTGCGGGCAACCGTTCGAGTCGAAGGCCAAGATGCCGATCGGGCAACGCAACCGACTGGCTGGCTGTCTGGCAGGCTGGCAGGTTGCCAATGACGTCGTGGCCGCCTCGGCGAGGCGTGCACAAACCAACATTGGGTGCCTTGGCTTTTCTTTGCAACTCACGCCGCATGCCTCACGCCTCACGCCTCACGCCACACGCCGCACAGCCAGCCAGACGCCGCCGAGCAAGCCGAGCGCAAAACTCTGTGCTGCACTGCAAGCACTTGTCGCCCCCTACCGCATGTCACGCACTACGCATGTACGCAGGACGCATGACGCGCAGCACGTGGGCCAAAGAAGCAGCCTAGCAGCCTCGACAACCTCGGCTACCTCCACACTCTTCATACAGTATTAAACCTACTAAAACACAGCCTCTACCACGACGGCAAGAGGTGGGACACGGGTGCGAGCACAAGACATGGTGCCGCGACAATGATCAGCGCGAGCCAGCCGCGTGCGCGGCGGATGTGGAACGGTGGCTCGCCGCGGATGACGCGCCACACGCCGGCCACGACGTCAAGCGGCACCATGAGCAGGTTGAACGGGATGGGCAGAGGCGGCGCGGGCGGCGCACTGTCGCGCGAGGGCGGCAGGTAGCGCGACACGGCGGCGGCAAGCGCACGGCGCGAGGCGTGCCCGATATCCGGGCCGTACTCTGCCTCCCAGGTGCCGTCGTGCAGCTCGTTGCTGGGCGCGAGGGCACGCAGGATTGACAGGCCGGCGCTGAGGCCAATAACAAGCACCAGGGTGATGAACAGTGCTACGCGTGTCTCGAACGGTGCGACTCCGACCTCCACGGGGCCACCGGGCCCTGTGGTAGTAGCCACCGAGACGGATCCAGCGCGCCAGACATCGCCGTTGAGGGCGTAGGCGAAGAGGGCCCAGAGACCAGCCGCCAGCGGGATGAGCAGCGCCGCTGCACGTGCACCACGTGCGAGGATGCCAGCCAGAATCGTAGCTAGCGGCAGCAGGCGGGCGGGGAACAGCAGCGGGAGGGCCGGCGCGGCGGGCAGGACCAGCGCGAGCGTGTTGCACGGGATCGCGAGCGTGCGGAGGAACACAGCGATGCCCTCGGTGAACGGGATCGGGTGGAGGATACCGGCGAGCTGCGCGGGGAGGAGGAGCACGATGCGCGACGACGACGACGGTCCGCGACGGTTGTGGGCCGTGTCAAAGATTGACTACGGGTCAGATCTGAACTACTGCTGCACCGCCACTCACGGCAAGGAACGAGGCCCACGCCCACACCGACCAGACGATGGTCGTTGGGCCCGAAGTGTCGGGCCGCACGTCCACGTCGGGCACCAGTGCCGTGACCAGTGTGAGGGCGACGAAGACGAGCGATGCGACGAGCTCGAGCAGGTGTGCGCGGCTGTGGCGGGACGGCCAGGAGGGAGGGGGCAGCGAGTCGCGGGGTAGCAGTGTCCATGCAGCGTTGTCGATGCGCCAGTATGCATTGAGCCAGCGGTTCCGATGCACCGATGTCGGTGGGCGAAGGCCAAAGTCGCAACACAGCGTTACAGGTAAAACAAAAAGGGCCGACGTCAGCAAGGTTGCTCTACCCTGGCATGCCTAGCTGGCTGGCATGGATGGACTCACGCAGGCGTGACGGCGTTCTGAAGAATGACGCGGAGGCCGCGCCCCGTTGTGCGGCGGGGACGGGTCCATGCGCGGGGCAGCGCGGCGCGGATCAGCGGGTGCGCGAGCACGGCGCCGGGGGTGGTGTGGTGTGAGAGGAGGGCCGCGACTGTGGTGGTGATGGTGGTTAGTAGCTAAGCCGTCATCCCTCCCCCTCCTCTTCCCTCCTTCCCCCTTCTGCCAACGCACCAGTGGTCCACTTGCCAGGCTTGATTATAAGCCCAAAGTTGAGGTCGAGCACGTCCTCCTCGTCGTCCTTGTTCTCGTCGGGCTGCTCGCCGTGCAGCGCCTCGTCAAGCACCGCGAGCGCATGGTCGCGCAGCGCAAAGCGCTGTCTGGCCGTCGCGCTGGCGCGGGACGCGGCCGCCCGCGCCGAGCCGCGCGCGCGGTCGTGCCGCTCGACAATGTGCAAAGCGTACAGCGCCGACGCGAGCTCGTGCGTCAGGTCGATGCTCGCCAGATTCGAGTTGTCGCCGCCGCCCGAGGCCAGCAGCTGCGCCGCACGTTCTTGCAGCGGCATGTCGGGCCCCACGGCCGGCGGCTGCGCCACCGCCGGCGTGTACACTGCTGCTGTTGCTGAGGCGCTCGCGCCGACCAGGGGACTGCGCTCGTCCGGCATGCTGGGGTCACGGTGATGGATGGTGAGGTGGTGACAACGGTGCCGTGTTTGGTGGAGTCGTGGGTTCGTCGTTTGATGTGTTTGTGTGGCTGCGTCACCACCAAAGAGGTGCGGTGGCAGAGGCGGCGGAGGCCCATTAGCCGCGGCCATTAAACTGTCGTTTAGGAATTTTATTAGCAGCATTAGTTGTCCGAGTCGAGTAATTAGCTGCGCAAACCTAAATCCCGCTGCTTCCCGCCACCCGCCCTTGCAGCACAGCGACATGACGTACACCCGTGCACCTGCACAACGTACGTCGACGGGGCGGCCATCGACGGCCATCGACCACTCGGCTGCATCTATACAATACAAAGTTCACACACTAATCGCTGTCCAGTAATCCCTCCACGTCCTCAGACTCGTCGTCGTCTTCAGTCTCCTCGGCAACAGTCTCGGGCAGCGCCTTGCGGCTCTGAGACACCGGAGCAGCATCAGAGTCGGATGTAGGGTCAACAGACATGGATGCAGTGCGCCGAGATCGAGACGGCGCACGGCTGCCACGCCGTGTCCGTGATTCTGGCACCTCCTCAAGCTCTTCCCTTGGCATGTTCAGCACTGACCCACAGCTCACGGTCACTGGCGCCACTTACACGTCGTCAATGAAGCCCCACAGCTCCTTGGTGTCTTCCTGTTCGGCACCCTCGGCGCGGAACGTCTCCTCGTCGTACCCCTCGAGCTCCGGATAGAGCTTGAGCAGCGACACCTGGAACTTGGACAGCGAGTTGCGTGACGTCGCATCCGAAAGGGGTTGTTTCTGGCGTCAGTCTGATCTGTGCACGGGCGCGGCTTACCTCCTTCAAGGCATTGATTAGGGCGAGCACAGCTCTTGGGCGCCACGAGTCCGTCTCCGTGGCGTCAGGCAGGTTCAGCTTGCCAAGGTAGCTTGTCAATGTCTTGCGGGTATCACGACCTTCCTCCGTCAGGAGGAGCTTCATGATGGCGATGGCGAGGTCGAGGTGGACGTTGAGGTCAACCACGGCCCCTGCGCGTTCACTACAGCGGTTAGAAAAACTCAGTAACCTCAGGAGCCACTTACACAGCCTTGTGCGGGTCGAGCCAGTCCACCATCATGAGACCGATCTGAGCCACCGGCGTGGCGTCCTCCTCCTCTTCGTTCTGCGCGAAATTGGCGAAGACCAAGGGGAAGACCTGGGAGCGTTAGCGGAGGTACCAACGCCACAACTTGCCTCGAGCATGCGCCGCTGGTTCTCAGACGACGAGTAGCAGTACACTGGGAGGAAGTAGGACAGGCACTGGCGCAGAGGCTGGTTGTCGGCAGTGTCGGGATGGAAGTACAGCAAGACGAGGTGCTGCAGGACAGTCGCGTCGGTGACCATGCCTGCGAGCATGAGCTTGGCGACACCCTCAACGGCGACCGCAAGGACCTCGGGAACGTCCTGCTGGAGCATGTGACTAAGAAGAGCCGGCACCGCGTCCACCGACATGGTCTTGGCAACCAGCGTGGCAATGTCGTGGACCATCAAGAGATCGAGCACAATCTTCATGACCTTGCCCCTCAGCTCGTCATCCTCGCCCGCAGCGTTCATCTGCTGCATGAAGAGCACAAACGTGTCGGTCGCCATGCTCTGGTCGATCATGCAGCACAGACCGAGACAAATGAGGCCCTGGTCACGGAGAGCGAGCTCTTCCTTGTTGCGGACGGCCGGGATGATGACGTCGTGCAGCAGACCATGGAAGACGGTGTTGTCCTGCCATGGCGAGTTGACACGCTCAAGCAGGCTGGTGCAGATAAGCAGGCAGCGGTAGTCGATGAGTGCCTCGCGCCTGCGGGCCTCGGGGTCATCGGCCGGCGCAGGGACCCGCGTCGGACGAGATGGGCTGCCGAGGGTCGACCTCGACGGCGTTGCTGGCTCCTGAGTCTCGACGTCGCCGTCGCCCACGCGCAGCTCTGTAACCACATCGACAATGAGGCGGATCAAGTCGCGCTCGCCATTGGTGATTTTGCTGAGCACGTCCATGCAGCGGGGGATAAGAGTCTCGGGGAGTGACCCCTGCGAGATCATCTCACGAGCGAGCTGGAACATCTTGCGTCGGCCAATCTCGTCCGCGTAGTCGAGGTTGACAGCGACGCGGAGGAGCTCGCCAACGATGAACGCCTGTTCGGTGACCTTGTCCTCGTCTTCGTCAACACTCAGGCCGACAAGCTTGTTGTACTCGTCCTGGATCTTGAACGCCAGGGCGGTAACCACAGGCATGACCTCCTCCAGGCGGTTCGTCTTGTTGTTGTTGACGCAGTACTCGGTGAACACACGGGCGAGGAAGGCCTTCTCTGGGGTGAGCGAGGCCCACCACGCATCATCCAGCTCGATGCTGTCAAACACTTCGGGACGGGTGACAAGAACCGAGATTAGGGCGTCTTCGGCGACATTGCTCGACACCACGTCGAAGCGGGTCAGGAGCTGGAGGACGTCGCCGTCTGCCTGGTCGAGCCAGCCGCCGAGCATGGCAGCGGCTGCTTTGCGCACAGTGGGGTCACGGTCACCCAGACCGTTCTGGACGACGTTCTCGCGCTGGGCAATCGACAGGACACGAGCATCGGGGAGGTGGGCAGCGCCCAGCGAGCCCATGAAGACGGTCCGGCGGAGGATCGGGTCGACGTCACGGGTGCGGGCGAGGAGGTGGGGCAGCGTCTCGGGTGTCGTAGGGAGGTTGTACACTGCCGCGCGGCGGACCTCGACGGCGGGGTCGTAGCGCAGCAGGTCAAGGAGGATCTGGGAGAGCGGCTCCTGCCCCTCCTCGAGGTCGTCTTCGTCCTCTCCAGACTGGAGCTTGGCGAGGCCGACCGCAGCCTGCACACGTACAACAGCCTCCTTGTCGCGTGACCGCTCGATCAGGCAGTGCCGGAGGAGCTGGTACATGTCGTCGCTGGGGTTAGCCGAGTCCCGACGGGCGCACTCACTCGACCTCGCCCAGCCCATTGATCAATGACGCAACGAGCAGCGTGACACGGAAGCGCACATTTTTGTCCTTGGCCTCCATACCAGCGAGGAGGTGCTTGAGGAGCTTGGCGACGAATCGCGAGGTCATCGTGTCGTCCTCAGCGTCTGGTCATCAGCCTCCACCCCTACACGCTCTCCACCCACCCTGCTCAGTGATGTACGTCACGTAGCCAGCGACAAACTTGACGATCCTGTCAGCGACGCCGACACCCTTCTTGACAGGCAGGATGCGGTTGACCATGTCAATGAAGATGGAGCTGAAGGCGCGCTCGCCGACGAGCCGCTCGCCCTTGGGCGTCTTCTCGGTGATCTCGGCGCATTTCTCCTGCACCTTGCGCAGCTGGACAATGTTCTTGCGGTGGTTGGCGGTCGTTCCCTGCGCCTGGTCGAAGATGGGCGGGACGACGCTCGGCAGCGTCTCTGCCAGATAGTCGACAGACGGGCGTGTTGGAGCCATGGCTGTCGAGAATGGATGGATGGAGAGACGAGGTGAGGTGGGTGCTCGCTTTGTTTGTTTGTTGTCTACGCGCCTGCTTTTGGTGGCAAATGGGGCAGGGGGCTATCGACACGTAATTGTTTAAAACACTAATTGGAAGGGGGCCTTGGTGTAATCCAATTACAGTCCGTGTCAGGCCAAAGTTAGCAAACATGCAGCCCCGACTGATACCAACTCTATTACATAAGCCCAAAACAACAACACAACTGACTTGCACAAACAAGTCAAGCGCGACTTGGGTGCACTTGCAACAACACACTCTCTCTCTACAAACCACAAACACCATCGCCAGCATGTCGCGGCAGAACCACCAGCCTATTCCGCTAACGGGATTCCCCATGATGACCACCACCGAGGTGTGCGACTGCTTGGCGGCACTGTGGATCACGGCGTCGCCAGAAGACCTCACCAAGCCGACGGCGGCGACAACACAGGCCATCTGGACCGGCCTCCTCTACTCGCTCATGGCCGTCCCTGTCGACCAGTTTGAGGGTCCGAAGCAGTCCCTCCTCGGCATGATGCAGTATAGGGTGGGTGTGCAGTCCAGCATAGCACGCTGACCCACCAGGAACTGTACTCCGATGCCCTCGGGTTCGTCATGTTCTACCAGCACTGCCGCACACTTGCACTGCTGTGTGGCATCAGGGACTTCACCATCGCCGACCTCACTCGCCCGGAAGCGACGCGCCTGCGCACCGTTATGAGCGGTATCATGAACTTTGCGAAGTTCCGAGACGAGCGCCAAGCCTTCCACCTCAAGGTGCAGCAGAAGAGCCAGGCGGAGCTGGACCGCGCCGAGGAATTGCGTCGCCGCCTGGACAGCCTTGATGCTGCGATCGGTGACATCAAGTAGGTACAGTGAGGGGTTCTGCTAACCCCCTAGGGCGAAGAACAAGGCCGACGGCCCTATCATGGAGGAGCGCCAGAAGCGCAACAAGGGCATCCACAACGAGCTGCTCGAGCTGCGTCAGCAGCAGATGAAGCTCTCAGCCGAAGTAGAAGAACTCAAGCGTGATCGGTCACGGATCATGGAGGATGCGGCGGAGAAGAGCCGTGAGCTGGCCGTGATCCAGCAGAACACGTTAAGTGCGCGGTCCCGGTTCGTCCGGTCCCCCGATAGGATTAAGGGGCAGATCCGGCAGATGAGCGAGCAGCTCGCAGCCGAGCGATCAACACACGCTGCCTACGTACGCTCGGCGGCGGAACACACGAAGCGCAACACGATCATCACGGGCCTCGAGGCTGAGCTGAAGCGGCTCGTCGAGCTCGAACGGGAGATTGAACTACAGCGGACCAAGGCCGAGGAGGCTCGGCGGCACCGCACGGCGCTTCGTTCAAAGCTCGAGCAGGTCAAGATTGATCAGGAGGGCGCCAAGGAGCGACAGAAGCAGCTCGACCGGCAGATCAAGAATGCCGAGGACCGGCTGGCGCGGCAGAAGGAGATGGCCGTCGAGTTTAGAGAGAAGGCGACGAAGAAGATCCAGGTGTTGAAGGAGGAGTGAGTGTATCGCTTGGGCCAGCTGACGCCTAGCTACGTGATCAAGTCCAAGGACCGCAACAAGTCGCAAAAGGAGCGCGACGAGCTGCTGCGCGAGCAGAAGGTGCTCGAGGCGGAGATGGCCGCGTTCATCAACGAGAGCGAGACAAGTCTCAACGACCTGCTGCAGGAGTACTGGGCGATGCGCAAGCAGGCCGGTGAGTAGTGTGCTGTGGCTGCGCTGACCTGACAGAGGACTACATGAACACAATGACGGTCAAGCTCGGCCTGGTGATGAAGTGAGGTATAGATTGCTGGGTGACGGAGTCGTTTGTACGCAGTATAATGTGATGCTTGTATCTACAACTGGGGTGGGCGGGTGCGGCGCTGTATCTTCTACCCGCTGCTGCTGAGTGAGCGGAAGAACTCGTTGTACGCGTTCTCGATGTCGAACAGGAGCTGGCGGCTCTGCTCGTCTGTGATCTCATCGGACGCTTTCATAGTGTTGAGCGTGATGAGCCTGGCGGTCAGCACGGCTGTGTCCCTCCCTGCCCCCAAGTCTCAAGTCTCACGCACCACTGGATGATCTTTGCCCTTCCCTCCCACTCGGCGCTCGCCTTGAACTTGGAGTAGCCCGTCATGACCTCTGTGAGCAGGGGATGCAGCTGGTCCTTTGCGCGGAGGTTGAGCTTGAGCGCGTCCATGAACGTGATGAAGGCCTGGAATGGATGTCAGCTGTGCCCCTCTGCCGTGCCCGTCCAACGCACCTGCGTGGCCTCGGCGACGTATTTGCCGCTCTCGGCGCCGTCTCCCGCGTCCGCGTGCTCCACTGTAGCCGGCACACCAGCCTGCAGTCGGTGCAGCGCGGCCGGGTGGTCCATCTGCTTGTGAGTTGCATGCTCGCTGCAGCCCAGCCAACTCACCTTGAACCGCTTCATGAACGCCTCGACACCGCCAATGTCCTCGCCGACAAGCTTCATCAGGCTCTTGTACTGCGCCAGCAGGCGCGTGCACGCCGGCGCGTACTCCTTCGAGCTGACCGAGTCGCGGACATACGCGCGCTCGAGGTACTCGAGCGACAGGATGATGCTGTACAGTGTCGCGAGGTTCTCGGTGCGCTCACGCTCCGCGTTGGTTGTGTACAGGCGCACTTCTTCGTCGAGATTCATGGCGAATGGGCTGGCGCTGGGCGCCGGGCGGGATGGATGTTGACAAGAGTGTCGAGCGGCGCAATGGCGGCGCGATGACGTGTGGAGGTTGGTTGGTCGACGTCAAGCAGCCGGGTGTGCAATGTTGGTGCTAGGGCTGTTTTAGCGTGGCCCACACGTGTAGAATCGGTCCGTGGGTCCGTGGATGCCGGCGTACGGCGACGCCTTGAGGATGCCGCGGTGTCGGAGTGGGAGGGTTATGAGCGGGCGTATGGCCGTGGGTGGAGCCCAGAGCGTGGAGCGCGGCCAAGCAGGCTGTCGGCGGCGTTACGCTGTGGTGCTGGTGGTGCTTGAGGGCGGCTCTGTGCTGCCGGCGTGCTGTACCTGTGCGTGGTGTATCGCGATGCTGCGCGATGCGAGATGGGATGCTTGGATGGGCAGAGTGGGGTGGGATAAGAACGACGTATCATATCGTTGCCGATGACGCGGGGGTCGCGCGGCGGCGAGCGGCGGCAAGCGGCGACGCACCAATCCGCCAAGAAATCCGGCACCGCGGACACGACCGAGTTTTGTTGACGACAGGCGCGCGCTTACATCGTGGTCAAGTTTCCGCGCCGTCTGTTCTTGCCTTCATCCCACCACTCACCACTCACTCACGCAGCTGACTGACACCGGCTCGCATCTGCACTCGTGCCCCGTTCATCTGCTTCACCGCGCTCGAGCCGACGACCACCGAGCAGCCAGCGACCCGCTCAGGCCACCACCACGACATCACACCACCGGGCCCCACCTCCCCCGGTCCCTCACGCGCCGCACGACCAGTTGCGCATCTCGCACCCACCCACCCGCACCACATCAACACCCACCACCTACCCGACGCTTATGAGCAGCGAAGCCAACACCGATGGTGAGCTTGCCCGAGAGGCAACGCTGACCCCAGCCGGGCCGCCGCCCCATGTCGACTTTGCAGCTGGCGTCGTGGCAGGTACGTGTGTGGTATCGGCAGAGCGGTCACGGGCGAGCCTGAGCGAGTGTGGTGCTCGCTCGGGTGTTGTTCACCTCGCATGTTTGTGGTGTTGGACTCGCTGACACCCCCAGGCGGCGTCGGCCTCCTCGTCGGCCAGCCCTTCGACGTCGTCAAGGTGCGATACCAGACCCCGCAGTACAACGGGCGGTACAACTCGATCATCGGCGCGTTCCGTGAGTCTCAAGTTGAGTCGGTGTGGTGGCCGGGTCGCGTGATCGGGGTGGCGGTCGCTCTGTTCGCGGCGGTGGTGACGCGTGACGGCCCCTGGCGTGTGGTCGCGTCGCCGGCACATCACATCGGGCGGTGTGATGCGCGCCGGATGGTGGCGTCAGCACAGCCTGCTGCATGTGCTGTACTGGCGTTGCCGTCAGCGCAGGTTTGGCCTGTGCCGGCGTCGCCGCCCCCCACCCACTGGTCACGATGCAGAGACCGACCCCGAGCCAGCGCCGAAGCCGAAGCCAGCCCCACTAACCACCCAGGCTCGATCGTGCGCGAGGAGAAGATCCCCGGACTGTTCAAGGGCGTTATGAGCCCGATGGTGAGTACGTGTGTAAGACGGCGCTGACAGATCCAGGCTGGCATTGCATTCGTGGGTATAGGCTGTGCTGTTGTGACAGCGGCTTGGCTCCGGCGCCCTTGAACGCCCACTAACCCTCCCAGCTCAACGGCGTCATCTTCTCGTCCTATTCGTTCGGTATGAAGCTGCAGCACACGCCTGAGGGCCAGGAGCCGGCCCTCTGGCAGATTTGTTTGGCCGGTGCCGGGAGTGGTATCGCTGCATCGTGAGTTTGGCGCAGGGGAGAGGGCTTGGAGACGGAGGGGTAGGAGCGTGGCAATGGCAAGAGTGTGGAGGGAGGGTAGCCATTGACATCCTCAGCGTCCTTACATGCCCCATTGAGCTCGTCAAAGTAAGTGGCCACCGCACGGTGCCCCACTAACAGCCAGGTCCAGCAGCAGTCGCTGCCGCCATCGATGAACCCCTCGGCGTGGCAGGTGACCAAGGACATTGTGCGCCAGAACGGCATCCGAGGTCTGTACCGCGGCATGGGCGCGACCATTGGCCGCGACTTGGCGTATGGCCCGTACTTCTTCACGTGAGTGTTGGTTGTGGGTGAGGCGAGAGGTACGGTAAGCACCCGACTTGCTCGGAGTCGGGTGGCGAAAATGACCGGCCCACTGTCACCTGTTCACCAGATGATGGTAGCTTGCTCCACCACACACCAAAGTTGACAGTGGCGCACCAAAGTTTAGTGGCCACCAACTGACGATTCCCGCAGGTACGAGGGCCTGTGCCGTTTCTTCAAGTGGCGCAAGTCGCCTGACGGCGAAAGGCACCCCGTTCCTCACAAGCACGACACGCTGATCGACGAGGCCGAGGCGGAGCTGCACAGCGGGCTGAGCTGGGCCGAGCTGATGACTGCGGGCGGAGCCGCTGGTGTCGCGGCGTGGGTGGTGAGTGTGCCGAGGGGCGTTTGTGCCTCCCCCGCGTCCGCCGCTCGCCCCGCTCACCCCCGCAGGCAACCTTCCCCTTCGACGTGATCAAGACAAGGATCCAGGACGCGGCGTACTCTGGAAAGGGGGTCAAGGTGCCGGGCATGTGGACTGTCGCCAAGCAGAGTGTGCAGAAGGAGGGCTGGCGGGTGTTGTTTGCTGGCCTGTGGCCCACCATTGTCCGGTGAGTGCGGGGTGTGGGGTGTTCGGGTAGGCGGGTGGAGTGCGGGCGGCGTGTGAGCACTGCCAAGATGTCTATCATCGTGCATGCTTGCGCGTGCTTATCGCACACACCGCTCTCACTGCTACCCGCCGGCACCGTGGCGTCGACTTGGTTCCAGCAGCTAACCTAACTCTTATTCAGTGCTGTCCCCGTGAGTAGTATTTTGGGCCTGGGTTGAAGCCACATTCACACCCGATGTGTGGCTACTGCTGACACCTGCAGACCAACATGGTAATCTTCCTCACGTTCGAGGCATGCGTCGCGGCCATGACCTAGCCGGCTGGCGCCGGCGCCACATTAGGTTGCGTTGTTGCTGGCGTAGGAGCTGCACGCAACGTGGAAAAAGCAAGGGTCGGCTGCAGCAAACGACCGGGAGGACGCCGGTAGAGCCGAGCGATCGGCGGTGCGAGCCAGGTGAAGGATGCCGTTATCGCCTGCGCAGGTGCCGACTGTTCACTCATCTCGGGTGACGCCGCCTCCCTGGGCCAAGCAAGGCCGCTCGCTTCCACCATCCACGCACCCTGTCCAATATCCGCATCACGAGCGAGGCAAACAGTTTTGTTGTTTGTTCGTTGTCACGCATAGAAGTCACTCTGGCATTATCATTGCATGTATGTTTTGCATCGCGGGGGGAGTGCACACACGGGTGGGGCCTCGGTTTGCTAGTGCCAGCCATCTAGTTAGTTGCAGGCACGCGGCGGTGTGGGTGTGAGCTCTGTGTGTGTGTGGTGTGCGTCGTCTGCCTGCGTGCTTGGTGCCAGGCTGCGTATAATTACAGTTGAGGGAACGCGGCCAGGGCAGGTGAGAGAGCGTCGTTCCGTCGTTCCGGTTCCTGTGGTCGTGGGTGATGCCGAGCGCCGTGCCTGTCGCGAGAAGTGCTGCGTACGGTACGCGGTAGTGCGTGCGGTACGTGGGCGGGCGCGCGTGGCGCGAGCTACGCATGGCTCGGCGCCGCTCGATGCAATGTCGCGAGATTGGGTTGCAGGAGCGAGATTGGGCTGGCTAGCGAGGGCCGAGTGCAGGAGGCCATGCACCAAGCTATCGTCGCGTGGCGTGGCGAGTGTGGGCCGGGCTACGCTGCGCGCATACACGATACAGTACTGCGTACCGGCACCACCCTCCTCCCACCCACCCGCGACGCTAGACACGCGGCACGTCATCGCGTGTATTGTATGTCGCGGCATCGCCGCGCAATGCCGTGTCTTGTCTCGCGGCAGCGGCAGTAGCAGCAGCATTAAGATCTGGGTTTGCTGGTATCCAACGCGGTGAAACCGGGGTCGTGCGGACAAGGTTTGTGCGAGCGCGCGTGTGCGGGTGTGATTACACTGGTGCGGCAACCGTTTCACTGCCGAGCGCGACTGGTACTGGCTCACTGCTCACTCACTCACTCACTCGCCTCACTGTCATGTCGCGGGTGCCGCGGTGCCGCGTGCCGTTGACGGCAGTGGCGCCGACTCACTCGGCGTGGCGCCGCCGCCGGGCTCGGCGGGCGCGGGGGGTGTCTCGGCTGGCTCGAGATTGCAGTATGGCGGCTCAATGCTACGTGAGCGGCTTATTCCAGCACGCCGTGGCGCCGTTAATGCATTAATGGCATGTTACGCGCGTGGCGGCGTCACGTCGCAGCAGCACACAGCAGCAGGTGCACTGTTGTTGCGTCTGGCCAGACCCCCCCCCCCCCTGACGCCACCCCTGACCCACAGCACTGGTGACGTGCAGATTGCCGCCTGCGAAGATGGCTGTAACCGCTACCGCGGTCGGAAGTGCGAAAGTAGGTTCAGGAGCGGCGCGTGTTGTCGCCGCTGGCCGCCAAACTAGCTTTTTGCGTGCGTCGTGCGTGTGTGTGTGTGTGCGTGCGGTGAGTTGTTCGCGCTGTGCTTGGCTACTCAAACAAGGGTGCGCGCCAGATTTCATTTTACAGAAAAGTCTGTCTGCGCGCGCGGCGTCGTGCTCCTGTCTGTGTGATGGAATCGGCGTGAGTTTGGTGTGGCTGCAGCAAACACTGCATGCACACTGCGCACACGCACACTGCATACACTGCCCACTACGGCCCCACCTCGGCGCCTCGGGCAAACTATGCACCACCCACACAACACACTATGCGATAAGGACCACCCGGCGCAACTCCCACTCCCACTGTCTAGCTCTGCGGGAGGCCGTGGCGTGCGTGCCCACCAAACACACCAGGGCCCGCGATAGTAGGCAGCAAACACCACTGCCGTCGTATCTATTACTCTCGAGCTGCATACTACCGCGCGGGACAATCTATACTAGAGCCAATTTTCTCGGTGTGCTTGCTGGGTGGTAATTGCACTATGCAGTAGTAGACAGGTCGCTGCTACAGCCAAAGGGACAGTCCACTGGGCAACTTGCGCTTCCCGCTCCCCGTGTCCCGCATTTTCGGCACGAGGGGTGGGCGCAGGCAGCGAGGGTGCGCCAGCGGCCGTGCCGTAATCTCGCCCCGCCCAGCTTGACGACGATCAGTGAAGCAAGCGGCGGCGGCGCAGCGTGCGTGGCGGCGTGGGTGGGTGATTGATGCGTGAGGGTGTCGGGCGTGTGGGCATGGCTCGCCGACCCTCCCCTCGTGGGCATGTCCCACCGAACCCGGCCCTGAGTTGGATTGGGTGTGCCCTGACGCCACCCGCCCAGTGCTGACGGCATGACACGCGCTCGTTGTGCACTGGCCGCTGCAGCAGGGAGTGCGTCGCGGGCGCAGTGGGCGCTGTGGGCGCTGCGGGCGTCGCGCCGCGCGCCGCCACGAGCGCCAGAATGATCAGCGGGAAGCAAGGACACAATCTGGTCATCCCACGGGAACGGGTCAAAGTGGCTGCTGCTACAGCGAAGAAGAGGACAGCAGCGACGACGGCAGCGAGCGACCACACACACACCACACACACTCACCTCCTTTAAAATACCCATTCCAGCGTTTGCTCATCGCCTCATCCTCCTCGCTCGTCGCAGCAAAGTCCACCCTCATCGTATCTTGTCGACTACTCCGCCCTCGACTCGACACACGACCACGCGACCGGCAACCACCAGTGCTACTCACCACCACCAGTGACCACCCAGCACGCGCCTCGCCTCCCTCACCACAGACTCCAACGCCACGCCAACGCCACCTTTGCACCACACCCCCATCCCCCACAATGCTCCTCCGCCTCCTCCCAGTCCCCTCGGCCTCGCAGCCTTGCCCCCCCACCATCCTCTTCACCCTCCCCCTCCCAACAAACCCCTACACGTGAGTCACTAACTCCCCCCCCCCCACACACGCGCTGACGCGACCCAGCTCGCGCGCCCTCCCGCTGCCCCCAAACCTCCTCGCCCACCGCAGCCTCTGCCTCCAGGAGGACATTGACTGCACAAACGTCCTCCTCGGTGACAAGGCCAGCTGGGTCTGGGGTGTCGTCGACGACGTGACCTTTTCTCTCCCCCAGTCGGCCATCATCGTCCACCTCGTCGACGGCTCGACAATCACCCTCGACCTGTCCGCAGACTGCATCGCCACGCTCCACCGTGTCGTCAACGAGGTCCAGCTCTCGTTCGCCGCCGCTGCCGCGCCCCCTCCTCCCCCAGCAGCAGTCACCCCTGCCGACTCACCCCGCACGAGCACGAGCTCGGACGCCTCGTCGTCTTCCTCGCTCTCGCCCGCTTCGGCGGCTGCCGGCCCTTCTGGCTCGCGCCGCTCCCCCTCCTCCCTTCTCTTCTCGCTCCTCTCGCCCCTCCTCCCCACGGGCTCGCCCAACCCCGCTCGTCCCCAGCCCCCAGCTCACGTCGCCGTCCACCAGCAGCCTGCCCGTGCCCACAGGCGCCAGGCACGGTCACTCCTCGTCGACGCGTACCGCCGTCACGTTCTCCCGGCCCTCAAGGAGCGTGTTCCCAGCGCGTACCTCCTCTGGGCCATCCAAAGCGAGACCGCCACCAAGATGGACGAGTACGCAAAGCTCCGCGAGGAGATCAACGCCCTCCTCGAGGCCTCGGGCATCAACCTCGACATGCAGCGCCCCGCTCCTGTCCCTCTCCAGCGCTGCAACTCGAACCAGACAACGACGACCACCTCGAGCTTTGACTCGCCAGAGTCGTCCGACATGGACTGCGACGAGCTCGGTGGCATGTCGTCGCCCCAGAGCTTCCTGCTTGCCATCCCTCCCGCCCACGCTATCCCCTCCAAGCACCGCCCAGTCTACAGCCAGCAGCTCACTCGCCTGACCCAGCTCGCCAGCCGTGTTGGCAGCATTGTCAAGCTTGCAGGCCGCTACGAGCGTGAGGAGGGCAAGCGCAAGTGGCTCGAGGAGCTCGAGCTTCAGCGTGATGCCGAGAAGGCCTGCCGCCGTGCCTTCTCCAACGGCCTCCTTCCCCGCAGCAGCACGCTCAACGCCCTGCCTCTCCGCCGCTCGGGCCTCTGCCACTCGATCACCGCCGAGGAGGTTGCCCGCGCCGCCGAGCCCAAGCCCCTCGCCTCCCTCAGCACCATCGAGGACCTCGACGAGCTCCTCGGTGACGACATGTCGGAGCCCGACCTCTCGGACGACGGCCGCTCGGTTCGTTCCATGTCTCCCGAGCCCATCCTCCGCACGCCCACGGCTTGCAGCATGACCACTGTCGTCTTCGCCTCGTCAGACGACGACTCGTGCTCGTCTTGCTCAGACTGCTCGGACGACAGCTCCTCGTCGCCTCCCGCCCGCGAGAACCGCAAGGTCAAGTTCGCCGACGACGACGACACCCCTCACCTCATTCCTTCCCGCTCGGACGACTCGCTGAGCGAGCGCGAAGACTGGGAGCCAGAGCAGCACGAGCAGCCCGCTCTCCCGTCTCTCCCTCCCGTCTGGGACGCAAAGCACCTGCCCCCGCTCCCCGCTACCCCTACCTGGAGCTCGCTCGAGGTCTTCTAAGCACCAACACCCGCCACACCCAACTACATAAAAGGGACAACGACCCATCGCCGCAGGACGGCACTGCACACAAGGGACCTCACTGAACAATGTTTCTTCTCCGTCTTGGAACCATTCCAAACGAGCCTGGACTGCTCGACACGCACACACTCATACACACACAACGGACCCTGTCTCGCACACAATAGTGTACAACCTCACATCCACGAACTCTCACGCAATCCCACACGCACGCACGTAGCATTGGTTGGCGCGCGGCTCGCGCCACGGTTGGCACTTGCCCGCAGCACCCCACCACCAGTAGGCGCAACAAGCGCAGGACATAGAATCTAGTTGTACATTGCTACAGATGGATTTCATCAAACAAAAGGGTGTGCGCAGCTAGCTGCGCATAGGGCGCTGAAACGACACTAGGAGGGCTTCTCGCTGTTTCCTCGTCCTAACTTCGGGGGTGAGGGGCTGGCGGGGCTGGCCAAAGTCTGTAACAATACGCCACCCACACTAACCACTACTGGGTCCGTGTTGTGGTGTGTGCGTTCGCCGGCCACGGTGCAAGCTGGTCGGAAAATTGCCTAACATGCCAGGCCCCGGGACGAGCAGGGAGTCTAGTGGTCCGAAAACATTGCCGGCATCGCAAGCTTCCCGCGTGGCTGATACAGAGCCTCCTGCGCCTCCTGCGCCGCCATCACCGCTGGACAGGACCAGGCAGCGCAGGGTACAAGGGGTGTGCTGCTGCACGGTCTGTATCGGGTGTGCCGATAACATGGGACGGGGATTGTTGACCGTAGTATGATGTCCCTTCCGATAACGCTGTGTTTGGAGCGTTTGGTGTGCCGCTAGCATGCCACCCTGGGCCGACTGGTTGTGGCAGCGATGACGCACTCTGCTGAGCATAATAGGCTGGGCTGGGCGGAATCTGACGCGCGGCGTAACCAAGTGGAGCAGCACCTTGTGGGAACGTTGGCTGCGCAAGGGGGTGGTAGTGCCGTGACGGTGGCGGTGGCAGCTCGACTGGTACAAAGTTGCTGGGGCGTAACGTTGGGACAAAGTGACTCGGCGCAGCAGGCGGTGCTCGGAACACTGCAGAGGGGGCAACGAGCGGTACGCGCTGGATGGGAGCAGCGGCATTAGCAGCGGCGCTCGGCGGCTTGAGAGCGTGGAGCGTGGCCTGCGAAACCGACAGTGGAACCGTGGGAGCGTTTGGTGGTGTCGGCGTGGTCTGGATGCTTTCTCTGGGAAGAGGCTCGGCCTTTAACTGGGTCGGCGGGGCGGCGATAGGTGTTGTCAATGTAGCACCAGGAAGAGCGGACTGAACCGGCGTGAACAGCACGGGTGATGGAGGGCGTGCGTCTTGTGAACCAGTCTTGGGAGGAACCGCCAGAGCAGCAGTAACAGCAGTGGATTCTACAGGCACAGTTGGCACGGCATCCGCCACACCCCCGCGCTCATCACCATCACGCGGCGGCGTAACTCGTGGAATCTTAAGAATAATCTTTGGGTTCTCGCTCGAGTCCGAGACTTCGGAGACGGGTGAGCCAAAGTCGACAGGTTTGGTGGGCACCTCGAGCTTCGGTTGCGGAGGGGCTGGCTCGAGCTTGGGCTCGGGAGAGAGAGCAGCCTGAGGGCTCGACGCAGGGCTGGGGTACACGTCCTCAGATTTGCCCTCCACCGGCTTCCGGGGCGTGTCGGCTGGCGTGTTGGCCGTCGTGGCTGGCCCTCGGCGCCGGCGACCATTGTCCCGCGGCGACGAGCTCCAGATGTCCGTGTCCTCTGCGTACGTCCTTGGCCGGCGCTCGCGGAGCGTCATGCGCCCGTTGGTTTTGCCCTGCGGTGTGGCGTTCACACTTGGCACAGGTGTCGCCGGGGGCGATCCCTCAAAGTGCGAGAGGAGGGCGTGCACGCGCGCCAAGTGCGGTATCGAAGTCATCTGGGGAGGCAGGGCTGCGAGCTTGCCCCCGCGCTTCTTCTTCTTCGTGGCACGCTCGAGCTGGGCGGTTAGGCTGGACTTAGATTTGTACGTACGTTGTCAAGCTCCTCAACCGACCACCATGCAGGAACACCCTCGCGGCCGAGCAAGCCAATAGCGTGTCCCATTGCCGCCGAGGTCAACGCCCGGTCCCCGTAGCCGCCTTCGAGGACGGACACCACCTTGCCGCCCGTGTGGGCGTCGGCGAACGCGGCAATGTCGCGCGTATACCGTGAGTAGAAGGAGACCGGTACGCGGCGGTTGTGACGCTGCATGCCCTGGTGCTCGTGTTCGCAGGCGTCGAAACCGGCGCTACGGTCAGCTCCGTGCCACGGGACGAAGAGTTACCTGATGAACAAGACTGTCCGCTCCGGGTCGGCCTCGGTGTCGCGCATGAATAGCCGCGCCTTGTCCAAAAGAGCAGTGTACATGGGGTAGATGCGCTCGTAGAAGTCCTTCTCGGAGTCGTACGGCTGGAGATGGATGTTTTCGCTGAAGTCAGCGAGAGACTCAACCGCTCACCCACATGTACTGGCCGTGAGCGGCGAGGCTCAAGCTCGCATCCTTGATAAGGTCAAGATCGCCATCCTGTTGCGTCAGTGGCGGATGGTTGTGGCACCTCACCTCGCAAGGGTATGAGTAGATATCGTGGACCGAGCCGTAGAAACCCTTCCATCCTCTGCGCTGTCCTTTGAGCCCTCGCATATCGCTGGGTGGCTTCCCAGCCGCCATGGCAAGGTCCTCAGCGTACGACGCCGCATTGAGCGGCATGACGAGCGCCTGGGTCCCATTGCCATGGTGCAGGTCAAAGTCAATGATAATGGCTCTGTCAATGTCGTGTTGGAGGTAGGCTGTGGTGTGAGCTGTGTGTGTGGGTCGCGGACGAACCGTGCATGGCTCCGACCACAACATTGTTGACGTAGCAGAAGCTGGACTGTTAGCATACATAGCAGTGGCAAACCCACCCAGAGGGTTCATCTTCCCCACAGTGGTGTCCTGGGGGGCGGATTGCGCAGAACGCCTTGTTGTAGGCTGGTGGCGGCATCGGGGGATCAGCCAGGGGGGTCGATGGTCGCGGAGGCACCGCGTTCACGTTCTGTGCAGGGGTTGGTGGATCTTGATCGGCGGCGCTGATCGCACACACGCCATCCACGGCCTGACACACGGTCTGGACCTGAATGATCAGCGTCAGCCGCCCTTCACTCTCCACTCACACATCCCTCGATCGCAAGCACCGAGCCTGGGCCGAGGTAGAGGTCGCCGGCGTTGAGCCCCTTATCCTGGGGAAACTCACAGCCTGTGGAGCGGATCGTCTCCACAGCCTCGCTAGCCCAGGTGTACAGCTCCTTCATGTACGTGCTGGAGGGCAAGGCGGCGCCCCGCGTCTTCGGAAGGAAGGGGAACGGCGCCTCGATCGGGGGAGAGTGCGTGATCTGCACCGCGGGGTGATGCTTGAGGATCTGACCCGGTGTCGCGGGCGGAATGGGCGGCGGGATGATCGCGACATGCGAGGGGGGTAAGAAGGCGGATGTTGACCCGAGTGACAGCGACGACAGCATGGATGATAAGTCGTCCTGCTCTGGTTCAGGCTCGGCGGCCGGGGTGGCCGAAGCGTCAGCGGCCTCGAGCCGTGCGAGGGCGCCGGCAAACCCGAGCAGCACGGCACGCAGTCTCTCGGGCCGCTCAAAGATGTGGCTCGAGTTTGCGTGGCGGATGTACTTGTGCTGCAGGCATGCGGGCTGGATGTGCAGGGCGAGAGGCAGCCGAGATTGAGATGGAGCCACCATGGTGGCGGCGGGTGTCTTGCGAGCGGCAAGCTCTGCGATTGGGGTAAACTGTGGGTACGCTTAAGCTTTCTATCCACTGTCGCTGTGCGGTGGATGCGTTGACGTGCTTGTGGCTATCGCAGTGGATGCTGTCGTTGTTGTTGTTGTTGTTGTTGTTGTTGTTGTTGTTGTTGTTGTCGTTGCCGTCGCCGTGCTTTGCCTGGCCGAAATCTCGAGTTTCCATCAAACTTGTCAACACAAACAAACCGACTGGAGGCCGCGGTTCAGACCCCAACGGGAGCAAATTCACGCACCTGCACGCGCCGCCACCGCCACCTATTGCAACGCACGCACCCAACAGCCAACAACCACCACTCTGCTCGTCGCGTCGTCGCCATTGTATCATTCGCTTCCATTCTTGCATACATCGACAGCATCCACCATGAGCACGGACGCTCCAAGCACGCCAGCGGCTGTAAAGACTGAAGACGCGGGCCCGGCGTCGACAGCTTCGCCTGAAAAGCCAAAAGAACGAAAACGACGACTTGGCGTCGACCCGAGTCTGATCCTCAGCGAGGGAAGGAGCAAGCGGCGGCGCACCCCGACACCCGAGCCAGTTGTCAACAAGAATGACATGGACCCCAAGGACCCAGAGCGTGCCAAGGCGCTCGGGCTTGCTCTCTACTACAAGATCATGGCCATGAAGGACTCGGAGTGAGTGTCAATGACGACGGCGCGATGGAGGCAAGGAACGCGACCCTAACATTACCTCTAGCGGTGACCAGCTCGCGCAGCCGTTTATCAAGCTCCCCAACAAGGTACAGATCAGGTGGATGCGTCAAGCTAACCCGACAGCGCCAGTTCCCAGACTACTACGAGACCATCAAGCATCCTTTCTCGCTCGAGCAGGTCAAGGACAAGCTCGACGCGTCAAAGTATGAGACGCTGCGCGATGTGTGCCATGACCTCGGCCAGATCTGGAACAATGCCAAGCGATGTGAGTGGTGTGATGGGGAGGAAGGAAGTGTCGCTGATCCAGCAGACAACATCAAGGACTCGACGCTGTTTCAGTGGGCCAAGAAGCTGCATGTGGGTGTCGATCCGTCGATCCGAGGGAAGGCGAGTGCTGACGGAGTACAGAAAGTTACGCGCACTTTCTACAGCCGCGAGACGTCGCAGCAGGAGGACACCGACTCGGAGGACGATGACGCGCCGACAAGTCGTGGGATCACGGCGGATGCGGCCTCTCCAGCGCCAGCGACGGCTGGCCCGTCTACGCCTGCCGAGGACGGCGGCGGACGGACGGGCAAGAAGCGCGGCAGTTACATGAAGGATGGACCGACAGTGTACAAGTTGATCAAGCCGTGCATGAGAGCCATCAAGGAGGCCAAGGCAAATGAGTGAGTGGAGGCAGACGAGATGGCAGCTGACTGTGTGCAGTGGTTCGGATCGCGAGATCGCCGCCATCTTCCTGCATCTGCCGGACCGCCGTGAATTCCCAGACTACTACAAGCGGATCAAGAACCCCCTGTCGCTCACCGAGATCGAGCAGCGCATGATCGCGCGGCGGTACGATAACGCCGACCAGTTCTTCCAGGAGGTCGAGCTGATGGCCAACAACGCCTTGACCTACAATGAGGAGCACAGTGAGGTCTGGCGCGACGCACGACAGGTCCTCGAGATTGTGCAGACCCACCGTGGCCTGGTTCGTGAGCGTCTTGCCCAGCCATTGCAGAAGGGGGGCTCCGCTGCCAAGCCAAGACAGTCGGGCGTGGGCGCGCCGCGCATGCAGCACGGCGTCCCTTCGCCATCACCGCACGCGTCTCATGCCCAGATTCCGCACCTGCAGCAACACCCAATGCTTGCTACGCCCGACATGGCGCGTATCGCAGCCATGCAGCAAGCCCAGGCGTTTGCGATGTACGGCTCACCAGGGACACCAGGGCAGCTCACCCCGCAACAACTCGCCCAGGGATTGCCGCACGGCCAGCCGTCGTACCTTCCGCAGCTACCACAGGGTGTCGTGACTGAGGAGGTCGTGGCCTCACTCGGTCGCTACCCGCAGGCCGAGCAGCAAGCTTGGGTCGCCTCGCTGCCACCTCTCGCACTGGCTATCTACCGCCAGATGGTGGCCGTAAATGAAGCACGCAAGCGTGGCGTCCCGCCTCCGCCAGCTGCTCCGCTGCTCGCCGACACGCCCACAGGAGGCCGACCACCAAGCGCTGTCCAGGAGTCCGAGGGGCCGCATGACCCGACAATCAAGCACATCGACTTGGGCTTTGGTGTTGCTCCAGAGCCCAATGGTTCTCGCAGGGCCATCAGGCTGCAGAACTACCGCGGCGTGTTCATCCACGTCGTCCTCGTCGGCGCCGACACGACCGAGCTCGAAGTCACCGCCCACGTGGAGAAAAACGAGGACGACGAGTCGAAGTCGGCGCCCGAGGTTACCCTCCGACTGAACGGCCAGGCCGCACCGCCACCGACGCAGCTCCGCACCGAAGGAGATGAGAGCCCACCAGCGCTCCGCTGGACGGTGACAGTACCGCTCACACGCGTCGAGGCCAAGATCGAGCTTGTCGCGTCGCGGCCGGGGTCCAAGTCGCAGACGAGCGCGATCCTCGTCAACCGTCAGTTCTAGGGCATCAATAGGTGCATGGGTATGGTGTCCAAGGCGGTATAGCACGGTGTCTACGGTATAGCACATCGCTGGGGGGTCAGAAGATAGACTTGTTGTCAAGGAGCAGGCTTGCAACCTACGATATAGTATGCAAAACAGTACAACCAATGCGGATTAGGCGCTGAGGCGGGGGCGGCTGCGGATGGCCAGCGGAGGTTGGACGGGCTCAGACGCGCGCGGGCGGCGCACACGATTGGGCTCGGCTGCGGCCTGGGACGAGCGGGGGGTGGCGGATGGCGCAGGCTTGGGTTTCGGCGGTCTTCCGGGACCACGCTTGGGCACTACCTCCGCTGGTTCGGCAACGGCCTCGATCTTGGAGACCTTCGGCGGCCTGCCAGGACCGCGCTTGGCCACAACCTCGGTCATCTCGGCAACCGCTTCAATCTTGGGGACCTTTGGTGGCCGCCCGCGCCGCTTGGCGACGACCACATTCGTCGCCTCGGCGCCTTCCACCGCCGTCTGTATCTTCCGCGGGCGGCCGCGGCCTCTCTTGACCTCGCTCACGCCGATTTCATCGTCGTCCGATATCTCGATGACCTCGACGGCGGCCGCGCTCAACCTGGGCCTCTTGGCCACAGGAACTTCAGCGACGCCCTCGACACGCCGGCGCGGTGTTGCACACGCCCGTTCGAATTCGGCGAGGTCGATCTCGATCGGCTCCTCGGCTGCCTTGGCGAGACTGCGCCTGCTGCGGCGCGGCGCGACTGCGACCGTGGTGGTCTCGACAACGGTGGCTCTGGCGGCCTTGGCGGTGTCACCGGTGGTAGCCCCGACGACGTTGGTCGTCTCGACGATGGTGTCCCCGACGACGCTCTTGCGTGGCCGTCCTGGGCCGCGGCGAGGAGCAGCCTCCTGCGTCTCAACGACAGTTTGGTCGACGACCTTGCGTGGCCGCCCTGGCCCCCGACGGAGAGCAGCTTCGGGCGTCTCGGCGACGGTAGATTCCACGATCTTGCGTGGTCGCCCTGGGCCGCGACGAGGAGCTGAGATCTCAACGTCGACCGTCTCCGGCTGGGCCTTGCTCTTGCCGCTCGGCTCGGGGAGCTCCGTGATGTCAACGTCCTCGACCTCCACGAGCTCTGACACCTCCTCGGCCTCGGATTCGTCCCTGTCATCGCCCTCCTCGGCATCGGCCACGGCATCCTCCGGCTCATCACCCTCCTCCTCCTCCTGCGTCGGCAGCGGCGGCTGCCCTGGCAGACGTCGAAACGCAAACTTGCACACGAGCAGCCCCTTGGTGAGCCCCTTTGCCATCCACGCACGCTCGACAATGTACAGCCCGTCGTAGCGGTACCCTTCTGCTGGGGCGAACTGTGAGTCGAGCTTAAACCCGCGGATCACGCGGATAGGCTTGCGCGTGATGGACGAGCGCTGGGGTTGGGTCAGCGGTGTCTCGATCTTGGCCTACCCACCTTCAGAGCCGCGTTGTTCGGGTGGTCAAAGCTCTGATTAAACGTCTGCGCAGCCGTGCGCAGATTCTTGGGGTTCCTCGCCGTGCCCTTAAGGTCGCGGCCCCCGGCGCCGGTGTAGGTGAACATCTCGCCCATGTCGACGCTGCCGTCAGTGTGCATCGGGCGTGGCCTACTCACTCGTCGGGATATCCGCCGCTCAAGGCGACACTGTACGCCCCTTGGTCCTTGTTGCCACTGATTCCAGCTACGGGTGGCGCGTGCACAGCGTCGGTAGAGCAGTCCATCCTTGATTCCCACCAGCGGCCGACTTCGACACCAGGGATATGCCCGTGCTGGTTTCTAAAAACCGATGTCAGCGTCTTCGAGTACATTGACTCACGGGTCTTGCGTCCGGATGCCGAGTCGCTGTGCCTTCCGCTGCGGCTCGTAGTCATCGGACCTGCGGTTCGGCTGCAATGGACCGCGGCGCTTGGTGGGTGGCCTGTACTGCCTCTCCGAGTCGCTGTCGCCGACGTCACTGCCACCGTCGCTGCCACTGTCGCTGTCTCCGCCGCTGAAGGCGCTGCCACCGTCGTCCTCGCTGTCGCTGATCGTCTGTGCGCGGAATCCCGACACACGTTTTGGACGCTTCGACCGGCGCACCTCCTCGGGCTTGTACTCGGCACGGTCGGTCCACTTCTTCGGTGCCTTGGGCTTGGGCTTTGGCTTTGCCTTTTTCTCGAACACTGGCTTGTCCAGCCCCAGTCCCAGTAGCAAGGCCTCATTTGCGCTTTTCCGTCAGCAGGTCCCAGCTGCCCACTCACGCAATGTTCAGCCTGCGCTGCTCCTCGTAGTCGAGTTCTTGTGTCATGGCGGCGTGGTGCGGACGCGTGAAGAGATCACACGCGTCGAAATGCGCGACGTCATGTAACAACAGACGCGAGGCGCGAGGCACGATGCGGGTGTATTTCCACGTGTACGGAAGTGGAGGCCATCCACGCGAGCCGGGGAGAGCGAGGACCGAGTCGAGCACGACGCAGACGAGCATGACGATGGCAGAGGCCACTAATGCATTGTCGACTAGCAACCAGAGCACACAGGTGGGAAGGAGCGAGTGCGCCAAGCCACACACTGACGCCACGCAAGCGCACTCATGGCAGCCCCTGCCGCTCTCATCGCGGCGGCCGCACAGCTGAACGCGCTCTGCGCCGACATCGAGGGGTACATTGCGTCCGGGTCCCCAGGCGACCGCTACCGCCCGCCGATACTCGACTGGCACCACCCGGACGATTATGCGCAGGGGAGTGTGGCGGGGATCACCAAGTTCCTCTCGCAGGTGGCCAAGGAGCGGGACACGGTCGAGGCGCTCGTGGGCAGCGCGGCCCCGCCTGCCGAGTACTCGACTAACCTGATCTCGCTGCAGGGTGTGTGGGACGCGTTCCGCCGCTCGCAGGGGCCGCTGCTCGGCATCTGGCAGAGCATGGACAAGCGCCCCGGCCCGGGCGGCGGGAGCGGCGCAGGCGCGACCAAGGTCGACGTCGTGGCGTGCGGAGGCGACGAGTGGGTCAAGGTGAATACGTGAGTGGCGCGTGGCGGCTGGCAGGTCGTCTGACATTACTGCAGCATCAAAGAGACGCGCTTGCTAGTCGAGTTTCGCGAGCACGACTCGTACCTCAACTCGGATTATGAGGACTCGGACGACGACGGCGAGCCCCCAGCCCCGCCACGGCTGACCAACAGCCTGCTGGTGCAGGCGCGCGCGCTGGTCGCGGCCGCGCAGGCGCACCCAAGACTACCGGGCCTCGCGGCCCCACGGGTGCGCTACGTGCTCACGCGGCTCGAGGAGAACCCGGCGGGCGGGCACGCCGACGACCGGATCGGGGCGACGTTTGCTGAGATGCGCGCGATAGGCATCGAGCTCGACTTTGCGTGCGCGTGGGACGACGGCCCGTCGTCTGCGACGCTCCCTCCTGCCCCCGCACCCGAGCTGGTCCCGGCCGCAGACATCGTGGTCGATCTGTCTGTCCTCATCGCTCTGTGCTGCGACTCGACGCACCACCCCCTGCCGGCAGACGAGACCGAGCTCGAGGCGCGCTTCCGGCCCATCTGCGCCGGCGCGGTGCCACTAGACGGCGCGAACGCGGCGCCGGGGGGTGGCATCCTACTCCGGCTGACGGGCGCGAGCCGCGACCTGCGCGACCAGCTGCGGTGCGAGATGGTCCGGCCGCTCATCTACGAGCTGCGCGAGCGGCTGCCGCGCGGCGCGCGGTTCTGGGTGACCCGGGAGGTCCGGGAGCGGCTGCCGGGCCTGGTCAACCTCATCGGCGGGGAGAAGGAGCGGGCACGCGCCGAAGCGCTGTTCGCCAGCGACGGCGAAGGCGACTACTGGGCCGACTCGCGCTGGCGGGGGGACACAGGCGCGCTGCAGGGTATCCGCGTGCGCGTGCTCGAGGACGGCGACGGGGACGGCACCGCGCCCGCACCGCACGCGGCCGAGACGGCGTTCGACAGCGTCGTCGCGCACGTCTGTGCGGCCATGATTGCCGCCGGGCCGGACGGCGCAACGCCAGACGAGGACACGGAGGGGTCGACGGGCGGAGCAAAAAAGAAGAAGGCGTCGGAAAAGGCGTCGCGTAACCCCCTGCGCGCGGGCACCGTGTTCCCGCCCGCGTCGCGCCTGCCCTCCGGGCACACGCTGCGCACCATGCTCGCGGGCGTGCAGCGCCGCGCGACAGTGCTCACCAACAACCGCGGCGCCGTGCTCAAGGTCATGCGTGAGGCCGGCGTGCCGGACGGCATCCCGCGCGGAGAGGACGAGGGGGAAGGCCAGCGCGCACGCATATGGGTCGTCAATCCCTCGTCGTTGGCCGAGTGGCGCCGCCTCGAGGTCGAGGAGGGCAACGCGCGCATCGCGCGCTGGCGGAACGAGTAGAACGCACTGTATCATTATGCACTATCATGACATCTTCCTGGCCTCGACACCGCACTCATCCCGAGCTCCACGTTCCACACACTTGCCAATGCCAATGCATATCGGTACAATGCACACGTATTAAGCCGTCTAATGCGCGAAAGAGCCCCGGCTAGTGCGGGAACGCGCCTGGCATGTCACCCTCGCCGTCGACGGTCCCGAACCCGCCCATGTCCATCTCGCCGTTCTGGAACCCGCGCACAATCTCCTCCCACGTCCGCACGAGGTCGCGCACGAGCGCGGCCCGCTGGTCGACCGGCATGTCGGCCGGCGCACGGCCGCCCGCAAACTGCTGGAACGCCTCCTGCATCGGCTGCGGCCACTGTGCCGGCTCCTGGCCGATCATGCCGCGCACCATGCCGAGGAAACGCTCGAACATCTGCCCCTGCGCGTCGGCCTGTCCGCGGAACCCGGCACCGCGCGCACGCGCCACGGGGTCAAAGTAGTGGGCATCGTACGCCGTCACCGACGTGCCAGGCGGCAGCGGGTCGTACGCGTGGAACGAGCGCGTCTTGATCGCTGGTGGCAGGAACCCGAGCCACGACGTCGACTCGGAACACAGCACGTGCCGGCAGATGTTGAGGGGCACGGCCAGGTCACCGTCGGCACCGAGGTCGCGTGGCGTCTGGATGATGGCGTGGGCCTCTGCGCGCAGCGAACGTGCCTGGCCCTCGTCGATGAGTGGAAGGGCCTTGGCAAACGTCTTGCCTAGCCACGAGAGGATCTTTGGCTCCTTCCAGAGTGCCTCGGATCGCGCAACGTAGATGTGCGCCAGGAGGTGGAGCGTGGTGGTTGGCGACTGTGTGTATCCCGCCTCAACTTGAAGCAATGGGTTACTGCGTGCACCAGCAGGCACATCAGCGCCGACCTTGTCGGCAAGCAGGACAATGACCTCGGGGAAGGTCTTGATAGCGGTGATGAGCGCCTGCGTGCTCCCCTCGTGCTCCTTGTCCTTTGCTGCATCTTCTTCAGCGCGCAGGGCAAGGGCGCGCGCATACGCCATGCCTGGGTATCCGTGCCAGAGCGCAGCTGCCCGGCTGGTCTCGCGCATCTCAAGCATGGAAAGGAGCCACTGGCCCTGGTTGGCCTTGACGGCCAAAAAGTCGAGCCACAACGACGCGCCATGGGGGTCGCCCTCGGGGTCGAGCGCGAACAGCAGCTTTGCAAAGTTGAAGGCTGTGACCCAGCACCCACGACGACCGAGGTACGAGATGATGCGGTGCAGCGCCGTGAACATTGGCCGGTTCTCAACGTAGTCGAAGTCGAGGCGGCAGGCGCCAGACTGCACGTTGAAGCCAGGAACCAAACACCTGTCAAAGGCGTACAGCGCACGCTCAGCAAAGTCTGACGCCGCCCCAATGTCCGACTGGAGGCGGTACATCTCGCTCATTTGCAGCAGCGTGTCGACGTGCCATGGGTACACCTGGAGGAGCGCCATGAGCTCGTTGGGGTCTGGGCGGGTGTGTTAGCACTAGTCACACAGACATATAACACCACCCACCATGCGATCGCACAGCGCCCAAGAACTGCCTCTCGACCTCACGCCATGCTGGTGAGTGCTCAAACGTGTACCACTTCTCTCCTGGGTCCGTCTGCAGCCACCCGCGGCGGTCGTACACGTCCTCTACATCGTCGGCGCTCATCTCGTGCATGTTGAGGCCTGCAAGCGACGTGGGCGGGGGGTACGTCGGCTTGGGCTTGGCGATGGTGTAGCGGGCCTTGGAGGAGGCCGCCGCGCGGTGGCTCCGGTTCGTGGGCGTGGCCGAAGCGATCTGGGGGGGGGGGGGGGGGGTGCGTTAGCGTTCGTTTTGAAAGGCAGTCGTGCCCGAGCACTCACCACTTTAGAGCCAAAGAAGCGTCGAAGCTCGGCGTCGGCGTCGAGGTTCTTGGGGTCGACCGATAGCAGCGACCTGAACGCCAGCGCCGACTTGGGCTCGTTGGAGACCGGCTCCGGTGCGGCAGGCGCTGGCGCGTCCTCGCCGTACTTGAGCTTGAGCTCGGCGAGGGCGCGGTCCACCTCGTCCAAGCCGTCGAGGTCGGCTTCTGGCTCGGCCTTGCCGCCCTTCTTTTTGCCCTTTGATTTGGGCGTCGAGGACGCTGGCGACTCGGTGTCCTCCACTGCCGCGGCGGCCGGCGCCTTCTTCTTCTTTGGCTTCTTCTTCTTGTTCTGGACGTCAGCCGGGCACAAGGCAGTGCGTTACCTTCTTCTTCACGGTCACTGCTGCTTCCTCCTCCTCTTCCCCTTCCTCTTCTTCAGGCTCGTCGTCGCCCCCGAGCTGAGTCGTCAGCACACGCCGCCCATCACCAAAAGCTCACCGCCGCAAAGGGGTTGACCGGAGCCGAAGTCACATTCTCCTCCTCGTCCTCCTCGCTTTCCTCCTCGGGTACTGGGGTCGAGGCCTTGAGCGCCTCCAGCTCCTCGAGCTCTCGGAGCTGTCTCTTGTTTGCTCGCTTTGACATGTCGCTGCGGGGGGTGGTGGATATTTGGTTTCCGAAAGAGTGGATCAGACTCACATGAACCGGAACCGTTGCTCGAGTCGTCAGAGCCGTGCCTGGGCACGCGGTCCACGTGTTTCCACGTGTGGCGACAACCTCCACCAGCTCCACCTCTTTGCTCTGAGGCATCCGACGTCCGGTGTTCAAAGTCGTGTTCATACTGCAGATGTACCCACCCGTAGCGGCCCTGCTCTCCCTCTCTCTCTGACAGAAACGTGGAACACGGCACGGCAGTACGGCAGAGGGTGTCAGGCCTGGACTGGCTCTTGGCAAGGACCTCTGAGTTGCCGCTAGGGCTGAATCAAACTCGTTACCGCTTAGGAGACCCGCCTTCTACACGACGAGGCTAGGCACCCCTGTAGCTCTTCCCAGCAACGGCATCATGCGGTCGATCCGCGCCTCTGCCGCCCCGTAATAAGCCGCCAGCCGATGACGTTGGCCAATGAATGGCCTCTGTGCTGCAACTGACGACTCCAAACCCCCCTCCAGCGTGCCCTCTGCTGCGCCTCAGCTTTCGGCAACACGGGCATCATCTCTGGGTCATGGGAACTGACCGGCACCTGGCACCTGTATCCGAGTGCACCATCCGGACGGCCGGTTTTGGGGGGGAGGGGCGGGCGGGCAGGCAGCATGTCTGGGATGACACGGCAGCCCATTGGCGGCTGTTTCGAAGGGGGGGGGGGGGTGCTACGTGCATCAGTCGCTGGGTAGATAAAAGTGGGCTTGGTGCAAGAGCGATTCTTTTGATCCCCCCCTCAACCGCACATCCAACAGTCAACCACAATGCTCCAGCTCGCCCGTGCCTCTGTCCTCCGCGCCGCCGGCGCCCGCACCTTCACCACCTCGGTTGTCGCCCGCAAGGACCCCCTCCAGAAGGTCTCGGACGCCGTCACCGAGAAGTTCAACAGGACCGTCGCCGCTGCCCAGGCCATCGCTGACGAGGCCATCGCCGAGGGCGTCACCTCGCCCGCCGAGATCAAGGCCAACCTTGAGCGCGCTGTGAGTGGCATCATAGCATGTGGTGTCATCCGCTGACTCTTTGCCCAGAAGGAGAACGCCAAGGCTGAGCTCGAGAAGGCCCGCGCTGACGCTGCCGCCGAGGCCAAGCGCTAAAGCACTCTCCCTCCATTGGTAGTGGATCAAGTAGGATGCCGTGTGTCGGAAGAGAGATGAAACGTGTGGTGTGAAGGGTTGGGAGCGCGGGGGGCGCAGTCTGGGGTGGCTGCGACGTGGCGCCGGGGGTCGGCGCAGGTTTCGACGGCGATCACTCCTGACGGCTGTTGACATGCAACGCAGCAACGCAGCACCCACCCAATCAATCCACTCCGGGGGACTGTCTGTCCTGGATGCGGCCCCGGCGCCGGATGGCGGCGCCGCGACTGGGTGCTCCGTCGACGACATGTCACATCATTGGCAACGGCGTGGGCTAAGGGTTGTCCAATTGGCAGCCAGTCCGAGTCGACCACCATGCCGCATCTCTCCGATGGGTATTAACCCTGGAAAGACAGCGATCAAATGACATCATCCCGACACTAACTTGGAACCAGCTCGACAAAGAGATCGACAACACGCTGGTTTACGGGATTCATCTGGTCACAACGTGCATCGCGTCCGACATACACAGCGCGGTGTGCACAGACTCACTCTCCCGTGCCCGACCAGGATGGCACTTGTCGCAATGGTTCCGCCTGTCCCGCCGTGACCAGTGGTGGCACTCCCGCCGCAAGTGTTGGCTTAAAAGGTGAGTATTCTGGCAAGGTGGCGTCGATCCAAGGGCACGGCCACGACGTCAGTGCACGAGCATACGGGAGACACCTGAAAAGCTAGGACACGGAGGGTCATGGTGGTGAGCTGTCAGCCATCGTCTCGTTGTCTCAATGCGAAACTGCACTCCTGGCCCAACAGCGCTGTCAGAGCGCAGTGATGAGCAGAGGCCTCGTAGTCCGTGACACTGACTATCAGCTGACCAACGGCGGGAGTCACAGGGCATGAGGATGGTGCCGAGCAGCCCTCGGAAGGGGTGCAGCGGTTGGGGCATGACGGCGTTGTCACAATCGACTGGGGCGAGCAGGGGGCAGCCCTTATGACCATCACAGCCCAGGTTAACGGAGAGGCGGAAGGCTGGGAGGCCGCGACAGGAGGATGCGGGGCTGACGTAGCATGATGACCTCCCTCCCCGCTGGACTACTACGTGCGCTTCACCGTGTGGCCGCAGGCAGGCCGCCAGGGCCAGCAAGTCCCGTAGTGGCCCCTCCGCACGCGACTGTGGCCATCCCCGCGGTGGGTACCCCGCTGGTTATCACGACCACGCTGTGCGGCATGCGCGGTTGCATGCCACAGCTATCAGAGTCAGCACGGGCCGCACGTGTTTACTATCATCCGGCACTCGCTGCGCTGTCCACACCGCACGCGCTGCTTGCTACACACAACGCCTCCTGTTAATCTTGGGTCTGTCCACCCAGGGACAGATGGAGGTGTACCCACCAAACCGACTTCCCAACCCGTTTAGAAAGACCATGCATGAAATACATACAGCCTGGCACGCGGCCACCAGACATATACCAAAGCAACCCACTCTAGCCACGCCTCTATTCGTCATCGCTCTCCTCGCGCTCCTCACGCAGCGCCTTCTCGACCTCGCGGCGGCGCTGGTCACGCTGCTTGCGCTGGATACGCATCCAGCCGCCGAGCGGTGTTGCCTCGATCTTGGTGTTCTCGAGGAAGCGCGACACCTCTCCGCGGTCGCGGGGCGCAAACGAGACATTGCGGCGCTGGCCCTCGACCCAGGTACGGTTCGCGTCCAGCTTGTCGACGAGCACCTTGAGCTGGGTGCTCACCTTGGGGCTGCCAGCCGTGCCACGCTTGATGTGCCGCCTGATCGAGGTCACCACGGGCAGTGTGATCTCAGGGAAGGCAATGTTCTTGGCCAGCTGGGCGTGGTAGTCGCCCAAAAGGTAGACAAGCTCCTCTCCCAGCGTCTCCTGGTACACGCGCGTCTTGGGGTAAGCCGCCGGCGCACGAATAATGTACGCCAGGTCCAGAGGCTTGAGGGTGGCCTTCTTCGGGTTGGAGCGGCGGAACTCGGCCGAGTCGAGAATCTCGAGCAGGAATGGCGCCAGAGGGATGTACGTCTCGGTGAGGGACACGAGGCGGATAAGCGACGCAATGACGTGGAATCGGAGCGGGAAGTAGCGCGACGAGGGAAGCAGGCGGACCAGACCCAGCGCGATCTGCGTGAGCGGGTAGATGAGCGGCTTGAGAGGGCTCTCGAGACCGCCACGGGCGCGCTGAGTCTCGACACTGCACGCGGATGCAAGCACCTGGGACCAGAAGTCGATGGAGTGGACAAACGCCCAGTTGTACACTGCGCGGAACGCCGCGCCGTCCTCACCGCCCTTGCCCGACGTGGACGAACGCACAACGGTACGCAGGTGCACGGCGAGCATGCGGATGAAGGTGAACGCGTGCTGGTACGCCAGCTGGGGCTCAATGTTGTAAAGCTCAGCCGCCGTGTTTTTCATGAGATTGAGCGAGGGGAGGGTGTGGACACTGGTGTGGCGCATGGGGGGCACGAGCGACTTGTAGATGTTGCGCAGAGCGAGGTCCTTGACGGCCTCGTCGCCGGCCACGAACATCTTGCGGATGGCAAGGAAGGCCGCGACACGCACGCTGTCGCCAGCGCTCGACCACAGGTCCAGGAGGACCTTGAGGTAGGCGCGCAGGTGCTTGCGGGCGTTGAGGACCCAGGGGAGGAGCTTGGCCGACTCAGCGACAGCCAGGGCGAGCAGGCCGCCAGCCTCGGCCTCGTCGGCGCTGGCGCCGGCAAGCGCCGAGGGCGTCGAGGGGAGCGACTTGATGAGGTGGAGTAGGGTCGAGAAGTGGCTCAGCACCAGGCGGTCGAGGTTGGCCGCCGAGGCCTTCTTCTTGTCCTGAAGGAGCTTTATCCTGCCGTTGGGGAGCACCTTGTAGGGCATGTGGTGGCTGAGAACAACAGGGGTGAACTTGAGCGCGGTGAGCACAAGCTTGTTGAACACTGCAGAGTCAGTGGCTGCATCTGAACCATGTGGTGAGCGACTCACCAGCAGCGCTGGGAATGGTGTAGCGCGACTCGGAGCCGTCGCCCTGCTCCTCCTCCGCCTCGTTCATGTGGGCAGCCGCACGGAACGCCTGGGTCATCTTGCGAAGCGAGCGGATCGAGAAGCGCTGGGCGTGGTGTCAACGGTGATCTGCATGGAGGTGGACCGATCCACTCACCTTGAGCATGCTCTCGCGCCAGAGACGCAGCATCTTCATCGTGACGATGATCTTGGGCGCCGGCGTGTCATCATCCTCGTCGTCCTCATCCATCTCAATGTCCTCGTCATCCTCGTCATCGTCCTCCTCCTCCTCCTCGTCCTCGTCCATGGCGTCGGCGCGGCCCTTGCCCTTGCCGAAAGAGAGCAGGCTGGGGTCCTCGGCCTTGAGGTGCTTGAAGAACTCGGGGTCCTTCTTCTCGAGCTCAGCCATAGCCTTGGCCATCGCAGCCTCGTCCATCTCCTCGTCGTCCTCCTCCTCATCGCCCTCCTCGTCGTCCTCGTCGTCTTCCTCATCCTCGTCCTCGCTCAGGTCCTCAAGGTCGGACGGGTCGTCGATCGGCACGTCAAGCCCGCCGGCGCCAAACAGCTCATCGACCGTCTTGGCAACACCGGCAACCTTGCCGCCCTGCACCTTGCGCGGGTTGATGTCGTCGTCGGCATCCTCGTCGTCTTCGTCGTCGGAAACCGCGTGCTCCGGTCGGGGGGCGCCTCGCTGATGCTGGCGCTGCGCGACCTGGCTCTCAAACTTGCGCTTCGACTCCTTTTGTGTGCGGCGCTTCTTGATCGTCTCCGTCAGCTTGCCCGACGAGGCAAACTTTTTGAACTGCTTGGACGGGCGACCCATGGTTGTTGTGGTGGGAAGTGGTGTGGTCGAGGAAGGAGATGCACTCAACCAGCACTAACATACTCAAATCTTTCGAAATCCTTGCGGCGGGTGTGGAGGCCCGCAGTATATGCGCGCCTTTTTGTAATCACTAGGCACGCCAAAAGTGCCCGCGTGCCTTTCAGACAACCCCCACCCAAAGCCGCAGCTGCTGGGCTTACCGAAGCATCTAAGTATTCCAATGACACCCAAAGGTTTGGAAAGCGTGAAGAAGACCCAGATTTGTGCTTCCCTGGGTGCGCGCAAAGGAGTTGGGGATGGCAGGGGTGGCTGCGAGTGGCCACGACAGTCATCGACCCCTCAGTGTCGCAAGAGCAATACACGCGTTGGAACGAGGAGGCTTTGCGCTCTGAATGCACATGCCCATATGCCGTTGATTAGAAATTGCAATGCATGCATGGCATTGTCGCTGTCATTGATGGCTTTGGCTGGCTTGATGGCGGCTGATGGCGGATGAAGCTGGCATAAGCTGGCATCGGGCCCGTGCCACACTGGCTGCTCCACGTCATAGTAGCAGTCGCGTGGTCGGTCGATTACTACTCGTACTGCAGTTACATGTCGACGCGCGACGTCGACAGTCACAAACAACCAACACACGGCCTCTCGCGCACATCGACCCCCTTGGTCCTCCCGGTCACTCACTCACCTCACGTGGCATAGCAGCATACCCCGTCTACCCAGCTCTGCTACGAACACCACGACAACAACACACCGCATCGCGCATTAGTCACCCCACCTACAGCCCAGCACCATGCCGGGCGTGTCCCGCCTCGCGGCGTTCGGCCTCCTCTCGACCGGACTCGCGGCAGGCGTCGTCGGCAACGCCCTCAAGGAGCGGCCTAACTTCTTCGCCGCGGCGGTCGCAGTCGGGCGGAGCACCGGCGCGCTCTTGGTGCGTGATGTCGCAACTGACACTTGCTGACCACCGTCAGATACTGGGCAACTTCCTCCTCTTCCTTGCCATCTGCACCGGCGTGCTGTGGAAGCGTATCTTTTTTGGGGAGCTGCGGCCGATCGAGTACGAGGTGGGTCTAGTGCACCGTTTCGCCAGCAACGACGCGGGCTGATACCATCCAGCACCTGTTCGAACGGCTATGGATCTTCCTCACCGAGTCACTGCTCGCTCTCACCATTTTTAGGTGAGCTACCAAGTTGATGAACTGCGCTGACCTCCAGCAATGCATTCTCCATCCCCTTTGCACTCATGTACGGCCTGCTCGTCTTCCTCAAGTGCTTCCACTGGATCACGGCCGACCGAGTTGAATACGTGAGTGCAGCTGCGCCTACTGCGCCCCGTCGCTCATGCGTGCTTAGGTCGACCAAATTCCGCCGCCTGGCCCACCGCTCAGCTTCCACCTGCGCATTGCGGCCATTATGACCATCCTGACTGTCACCGACATCGTGCTTTTCCTCTATTCGGCCGAGTCGATCGTCCTCGAAGGCGTCTCGGTCATGATCCTCTTCACGTCCGAGTTTGCCATCCTCCTGGTGTCTATCTTGGGCACCTGGGCGAGATATGGTGTCGCCCTCGCGGACCTCCGACGTGCCCAGGGGCGTGAGGACGCCCCCGCGTGGGAGCAGAAGAGCATGTACCTGTTCTATGTGGACCTGGCAGTTGGTGAGTGCCACATGCTCTTTCCTGGCTGACGTGCCTAGACTTCTCCAAGCTCCTCATCTACCTCGTCTTCTTCATCGCTATTCTGGTCAACTATGGCCTCCCGCTGCATATTCTGCGGGACGTGTACCTGACGTTAAGAAGCTTCATCTCGCGTGCGTCCGACTTCCTGCGCTACCGCCGCGCCACGAGGAACATGGAGCAGCTGTACCCCGATGCTTCGGCTGAGGAACTCGACCGTCTGGGGGACAAGACCTGCATCATCTGCCGAGAGGAGATGGTCGCTCGCGATCCCGCTGAGCCGGCTGAGGACGGACCCAACATGACGCCGAAGAAGCTGGTCTGCGGGCATATCTTCCACTTCCACTGCCTGCGCACCTGGCTGGAGAGGCAACAGAGCTGCCCCACATGTCGTCGCGATGTTCTCAATTTGACCCCTGTGAACCGTCGTGACGGCGTGCAGCAGCCTCCTCCACCGGCCCCAGGTGCCGTCCCTGTTCCTCCAGGTGCTCCCCACCCCGACCACCCACCAACACCTGAAGGTGCGCGTGCGCTCGAGTTTGAGGAGTACTTCCGCCTTCCGGCTGTCAACGGGGATGCGCCGATACCACTTCGCGCACCACAGGGAGCTGCGCCAGCGACGGCCCCGAGGACAGCGCCGCCTGCAGGCGCCGAGGTCGAGGAGACGGAGGAGGTGAGGGTGCAGCGCGGTATCTGGGGAGCCCCGATCATCCCGGGCCGCTTCTTTGGACAGACGCCGATCGCACCTCTGCGCGCGATCCCCGGCCTGGATCAAGCTCACGCGGTGCCACCAACTGCCTCGCAGGGCGAGACGGCCCCAGGCCCCAGCGGTCTTGTGTCCGGGACGACGACGCCGTTTTCGTCCCAGTCGCCAGTCGTGTTCTCGTCCACTGGCTCGCCTCGCCGCAGCGCCGACACTACGCCGCAGAAAGCGGCTGAGCCGGCTGAGTCCACCGAGTCTGCACCCGTGGACGATGACGATGTTCCTGCATTTGACGACGACGACATCCCAATACGCGAGGCGCTTGCACGTGCAGCAATGCTGCGCGCCGGCGGCGGTGCCACATTGGACAAGGGCAAGACGGCGGACAAGGGCAAGGCGACAGTGGACAAGGGCAAGACGCCTGAACGTGAGGCGCAGCCAGCGCCAGTGGCGCCTGCCGCCGCACGAGACACGTCGTTCGACGCGGCCCCGACGCACCGCCCGTTCCTCACTCCCGTCTCGCTGCCGCCTCCGCACCTCGCCCAGGTCGCGGCTGGCCAGTCAGTAGCGCGTGCGGTACCTCGAACCCCCGAGGCTGCTCGCCGTGCGCTCAACGAGCGCCTGGCTGCACTCCGGGATGTTGATCAGGTCGTGTGGGGCCTCGTTGGGGAGCTGAGCCGACTGAAGAGCGCATGGGAGCTTGAGGACGGAGCTGGCACGCCTGAAAGTGCGCCGACGAGAGCTGCTCCCACCGGTGACTCTTCGTCGTCTGCGCCGGCGGCACCGGAATTGTAGACAGTGTCATGTAGCGGACATGCACGGAGCTTAACGGAGTTTAACTTTGCATTGTAATGTGTCAACGTCTGACTTCTAAAACTAGATTACACCCAGAGGCCGGTGGGGGAGCCGGCCCAGCCTCCGCCAACTTCGCCCTCGACCTCGCCCTCCTCGCTACCCTCGTCACCGTCCTCGTCCTCGTCGTCACTGTCATCGTCACTGTCGTCACCGGCCTCAGCGGCCCACGCCAGGGCCCTAGTCCTGGCGATCAAGGAACGCCGCGCCGCGGTCATTCTCAATCTTGCGGACAAAGTTGTCATACCATCTCTGGAAGACCGAGAGCGGAATCGGCGTGTTGGGCGTGAGCGGGCCCTCGCCAAAGCTGTGGAGGAAGTTGAACAGCTGGCGGATGTCAGGGGGGGTCGTCGGTGCTGCTGGGTTCTGGCTCGGCGCACGCCGCCGTACCACACCTCGCCCTTCTTACCGCGCACGCGCGACCGCTCGCCGTTACGGCGGACACTTACATTCTTGACGACCTTGTCGGCCACCTTGCCGACGTCGACGCGTGCGGCTACCTCCTTGCCCTGTACGGGCTTAATGCCCGCCTGCATCGCCTCGACCTGCTCGAGGGGTGCGATCTCGATGCCGAGTTGTGCCGGTGGTGATGCGGTGCCCGCGGAAACCCCTGGTGGGAGGTGTGGGCGCACCTTGTAGATTGATGATGGGCGGGCGTTTGTGAGCCTGGAGAGTTAGTGAAGGTCCAAACCTGCCAACTCACGTTCCAAGCGGGAAGTATTCGCCTCCAGGCCAGGCAAAGTGGACGGTTGCGCCGTAACCTTCGGGGAAAGGGACTGCGGCGTGAGCTAAGACCCGGGCAGAAGCGGTAGCTCAACCTACCTGTGCCGAGGAGGAAGACGGTCAGATGGTTGATGTCAAAGGGGTTCTCGAGGGGGAAGACAAAGTGTGTCTCATCGCTACGAGGGCTGTCAGCATTCGCGCGAGGAAGATATTCTTGCGGCTGCCGACGCCGCGGCGAGCACGCCAAACGCACATCTGTTGCAAGTTGGTCTGCCTGGGCAAGGTCAGCGGCGCACGGGTAGACAGAGCAACGAGCACACAACTCACACCAAGCGGCCCGCGACGATCGCTCCGAACATATTGCTGCGTGTGTGAGTGGGTGAGTGAGTGGGGGAAGAAGTAAACAGCTGAGAATCGACGGCAGATTTGAGCAGTACGCGTGGTCGAGCGACTGGCCGACTCGGCGACGGCGCTGCCTGCCTGCTATGACGCGGCCGCGCGACGACCTACCTCCACCGCGCCGCGTGCACGACGGTGGGTGCTAGAATCTCGGAACCAGATTAGGCCTCGCACCGCGAGCGGCGCGCGGGCCAATCCTCGGCGCCGGCGCCAGCTTCGAGCGTGTTCGGCGTGGCGGGGGCGTGGTGCGAGCGAGGGCGGGCTCGGCGGGCCGGCGCAGACGGTGGGCGCGTCGCGACGCGTCGAGAGGGATGATTGTCCTTGAGACTGCTGTGGCTGCTGGCCGGGAATCGCCATCACTGGCATTGCTGGGCTGATTGAAATTGCTTTCTGCGTCTTTGAATAGTTACGTCACTGCTCGCTTCCATTAATGGGCACAGCCAGGCGGTAACTAGGCAGGCTGACGGGTGCCGCCGCCGCCCGTCGGCGCCGCAGTGTGGGCAAGAGATATCCAGCAAGTAATGTACAGCATGCGCGTCCACGATCCGCCGGGGGCCATGATTAGAGTGCATCGGGGCATGCAGTGCACTTGTATGCATGGGCTGCAGTGCGTCGCTGTGCATACAGACCTCGTATCTCACTTAGATCTAGCTGTTTGCATGCCAGTGTATGTAGCATATATTTGCGTGACGGTTCCTGCCATCTACTCTGGGATCGATCTTATTGCCTCGGCCTCGGTAAAGAAACCGCGACGGCACAAGCGCGACGCCCGTCGTCACAACACGCGCACGCACACATTGCACTACTCACACACGCCTTCGTCGTCCGTCACCGATCACCGACAAGTCTGCATCCCACTCTCACTCCCATCGCATCCATCACTTCCACCACATCCTTCACATCTCGCACCGACACTGGCACCGGCACCTACCCCGTGCACCTCGCACTACATTACATCACTCCAAACGCTAACTCTCACTTCGTCTTTCCGCGTCCGACTGCAACGCCACAATGGGCTTCACATCCGCCCTCCGCGACCAGCTGCTCACCCAGCCAAAGTCGTTCAACAAGAAGAAGCAGTACCAGCTCGAGGAGGTGCTCGGACGTGGCGGCTTTGGCAAGGTCGTGCGCGCGACGTGGTCCCCGCCCGATGGAGAGAAGAAGGATGTCGCGTTGAAGTGAGTATGAGTGAGGGGTGCGGCTGCGCGCCGGGGCGCGACGACGGTGCCGGCCAACGTCGGCGCTAGGCTAGCCGGGTTGGCTCTGTTATTTCGAGCTCGATCTCGAGCGCGGCAGCGCTGCGTCGGCGCCCTGGGCAGCGAGCCCAGCTTCTCCGGCGCCGTTGCGCGTCTTATCCTCCGCCGTAACGTGCGCTGACTCGCCAGAATCATTCCCAAGAAGCTCGTCAAGGACCCCGCGACCGTCATGGACGAGGTCAACGTCCTCAAGGACCTCGACCACCCCAACATTGTCCATGTCTGGGACAACTTTGAGTCGCGCGACAAGTGAGTTAGCAGATTCATGAAGCCCGTCTAACTCCCCAGATACTACCTCGCGTTCGAGCTCGCAAGCGGTGGTGAGCTGTTCGACCGCGTAACGGAGCGCGGACGCTTCACCGAGGCCGACGCAGTCGTGTGCATCCGGTCAGTAGGGGATCTGTGCAGCACTGGAAACAGCCCTAACCCCTTGCAGCCAGGTCCTCAACGGCACGGCCTACCTCCACGCGCACAACATTGCGCACCGTGACCTCAAGCCCGAGAACATCATCTACAAGTCGCGAGACGAAGACTCAAAGATTGTCATTGCCGACTTTGGTATCGCCAAGCACGTCGTTGGCGATGAGGAGCTAACGTCCATGGCCGGCTCGTTTGGCTATGCCGCGCCTGAAATTCTCCTCGGCAAGCCTCACGGCCGCAAAGTCGACCTCTGGAGCATAGGGTGAGTTGAGGCCCTGGCGCAGCACTACCGAGCGCAGCTGACCCTATAGCGTCATTGCGTACACCCTGCTGTGTGGCTACTCGCCATTCCGCTCCGACGACCGCAACGAGCTGATCCGCGAGACGACCTCGGGCCGCGTGACGTTCCACGAGAGATTCTGGAAGCACGTCTCACCTGAGGGCAAAAATTTCATTAAGCAGCTGCTTGTCGTGGACCCCAAGCTGCGTATCAGCGCGGAGGACGCGCTGAAGGACCCGTGGATTGCCGGGGCCGCTGCCAACGACGAGGACCTGCTGCCGAGCATTCGCGAGAACTTCAACCCCAAGAAGACTTGGGCGGACGCTATCCGCGTCATCCGCGCGACCAACAAGTTCAAGGCGGCCGCGACCAAGGAGAAGCCAGAGTTCAGCAGCGACAGCGACTCCGAGGGCTACAGGACGGCCGAGGAGGAAGAAGGCTCGCCAGAGCCTACCAAGGCCTCGGGCGCGAGTGCGCTCGAGACGCAGGTGCAGAATCTCAAGGTGTAGCGGGTGTGTTTCTTGTTGTCTCGTGTCTCATTCAGCCAGCGTCACCATAGAGCCAGATGTACTAGTAGCTAGAGGGTGGGTAACGATAGACCGTATACATGATGAATCTGAATGCCCAACACGTGGGTGTGCTTAAGCAGCGGCCACCATCTGATGGCCGACGACTGTGGCAGTCGGGCATCGAGCGCACCCTCAATCTCTCTCTTACAGCCACCGACAACTAGAGCGCTCCTCCTGGACGTGTCCATATACGCGCTCCAGCCAACAAAAACACCCACATACTCTTCTATCCATAACGCCTGCATGCAAAATGTACAGATTAAGCAGTGACGACCCAGACGCGGACGAGGTTGTCCGAGTAACCGGCGAAGAGGGTCTGGCCGTCGGCCGACCAGGCGAGCGAGGTGCACTCGGGCTTGCGGGCCTTGTCGGAGAGGTCGTTGAAGTCGGGCTTGAGGTCGTCGACGATCGACTTGGACTCGAGGTCGAAGATCTTGATCGAGGTGGCGGTGGCAGCGCAGAGCCAGTAGCGGTTGGGCGAGAAGACAAGGGCGTTGACAATGTCACCAGCCTCGAGCGAGTAGAGGTGCTTGCCGTCGTTGAGGTCCCAGAGCATGGTGATGCCGTCCTTGCCGCCCGAGGCAGCGAGCGAGCCGTCGGGCGAGACAGCGAGGGTGTTGATGTAGCCGGTGTGGCCGTAGTGGTTGGTCTTGAGCTTGCACTTGGAGAGCTCCCAGACCTGGCATTGGTGTTAGCAACGCGTCGACACGAGTTGTATCATGGTGAGGGATCAGAGATCTTGGTGGATATGTTGTCTCACGGGCCGCGAGGCCTCTGAAGTAGCAAATATAAAGATAACATCATGTCCCGGGGATGCACGACAGCAACTCACCTTGACGACCTTGTCCCAGCCGGCCGAGACGATCACGGGGATGGTGGGGTTGGGCGAGAAGCGAACGCACGAGACCCACTCGGTGTGGCCATCCTCAACAATGTTGAACTTGCACTCGCCGAGGGTGTTCCAGAGCTTGATCGAGCGGTCACGCGAGGCCGAGACGATCTGGCGGTTGTCGGCCGAGAACGAGACGCTGTGGGGGTTAGATGGGGTTCGTTGCCTGTTGTTGGCGGCGATGGGTGCGTCGCGGCGGCGCGCGGCATCGGACCGGGTTGCCGCGGCGCGGCGTACATGGCGACTGGGGAATAATTTGGCCCATCTCGCCCCAGACCCTTACGCCCTCGCGACCCTGTCCAAATGCCGCGCGCCGATGCAAAAACCACCACCACACCGACACGACGACGACGGAGACACTCACGAGAGGACGTCGCCGGTGTGGCCAACAAACTTGCGGGTGGTGAGGCCGGTGTTGAGGTCCCAGAGGCGGAGGGTCTTGTCCCACGACGACGAGAGGGCGAACTGGCCGTCCGACGAGATGGCGACGTCCGAGACGAAGTGGTTGTGGCCGTGGAGGATCTTCTTGGGGAAGCCGAACGACGACTCGTCGCGCGAGAGCTGCCAGACAATGACGGTCTTGTCTGCACGACGTTAGCTCGAGCTTCTCGGCCGTCGCATGTATCAGGGATACCCCGAGTCACCCCCGCAAAAAAGTCGGCGGAAGCTGCGATTCTACTCACCACGCGAGGCCGTGAGGATCATGTCCGGGTTCTCCGAGGAGGTGGCGATGGCGGTGACCCAGCCCGAGTGGCCGGCAAGAGATCCCTTGAAAGCAAGCTGCTCGCCCATTTTGATGATGTTTTTGGTGGTGGTGGTGGTGAGGAGGAGGTGAACGTAGATGGGTTCAAAGCGCGCGCGGTCGCAGGCAGTCGCGGGCGGGCAGGTCGCAGGCGGAAGCTCGAAAGTGCAATGAGTGCTGGGTGCCACACGACGGAGGCAATTTGGCGCAACCGCATTGAAGGTGCGTCGAAAGGTGCTTCAAGTTTGGACTGCCAAACACCGCAAGACGCCGCCCCGTGGCATGTCTCTCCCATTTATCTAGGGGGATGCAATAAATCAGACACGTGGTGCACTGGGGTACTGAGTACTCTGGTGCGCTGGTACGCGGCGCACTGCTGCGCGTTACATAGTTGTCTGTGCATGAGTGTAGGCCGAGGGCTGAGGGCTACATCACCGCCGAAACGCTGGGGAAGGCGGCTCGAGGCTCTTGCAACAGCCACAGATCAAGTGCCACAATCACTTCTGAATCTTGGCTCGCTCCATACTCGCCAGCCGTACCCCACCCGCTCCTCTAATGGAAACCAAGTCAGTCTTGTCATACATTACCTACGAGCCATGCGTCCGGTATGAATGTAATGCCGCACCGGTCATGCTTGGCAGGAGGCATTCGACAGGTTGTCTCCCTTGGTGATGAGATACGATCATTGGCGTATGGTGGGTGGTCCTTGTGACGAACAACCACTACGACGGTGGATTCACTTCAATGGCACTCGGACCAGCACCGACAGCTGACGCGAACGCGTCGACAACACCACACCGTGTCGGCCTTTGGCAGTTACACTCCACCTTCTCACCCGCACATCTGGCACGATGCATACGCGATGCTGACTGATGATCTCGCGACGCCGGCGGGGCCGTGTGACGCGACAGCGCCTTGCTCGCCGATAAGCTCGGTGTCTTCACCGAAGGTAGGTTGTGCGCGGTGCGCACGGACGTGCACGGCGGCCCAGAGCGGACGCAGGGCCGCCGAGTAAAGGTGCGTGGTGCAAGTGCTGTCGTACGCCGTGTATACGAGGTGTTCGCCATGGCCATCGGCCTGACGGGTCGCCGACCTCCTACCGGCCTTCAGGCACGGCGCCGTGCCCCTGGGCCATCAGCCGCCTTCAAGTGGCCGATGGTCTTGTGGCCGTCGGCCACAACTGCCGCACGCTCGGCATCGCTTGTATCCTCAACACCTCCTCGGTCTCCACTCTTGCTTGACGTCAGTTGTTTGGCACAACTATGGCTTTTATGCCAGCGGTCACATCTGATGCAATGTGTATAAAGGCAAGCGACCTGGAGCTGCTAGAAGGCATTAGCCAACAGCTTCACGACCTTCTCCCTCACCACATCCACCCACCCACCACCCCGCCACATCAACCACAATGGCCGCCACCGGAGACAAGTTCACCAAGCAGACCACCGCCCAGGAGGCCGTCGACACCCTTGCCGACAACATCAAGGGCCGTTACAGTGCGTTGCCCCACGCTTGTTCCCGCAGCGTCGTCTAACTCCCACAGTTGTCGTCACTGGCCCCTCGCCCGGCGGCATCGGCTACGAGACTGCCCGCGCCATTGCGACCAAGGAGCCCAAGCTCCTTGTGCTCGCTGGACGCTCGCAGTCCAAGCTCAATGAGGCCAAGGCCGACATTCTCAAGGAGACACCCAGCGCCAACATCGACACGGTCATCCTCGACCTCGACTCGCTCGCCTCGGTCCGCCAGGCTGCCAAGGACATCTCCGCCAAGGGCCAGCTCGACGTGCTCATCAACAACGCCGCTATTATGATGACCCCCTACGGCAAGACATCGGATGGCTTCGAGAGCCAGTTCGGCACCAACTACATCGCCCCCTGGCTCCTCACCAACCTCCTCCTACCCAACCTCCTCAAGTCAGCCAAGCCTCGTGTTGTCTTCGTCTCCTCCATGGCTCACCACTTCGGTGACATTCGCTGGGAGGACACCGACTACTCCAAGGGCAACGACTACGAGAAGACTAACGCCTACGGCCAGTCCAAGACCGCTTCCATCCTCAACGCGAAGTACCTTGCCGAAAAGTATGGCTCGCAGGGCCTCACGGTGGTCTCTCTCCACCCCGGCGCCATCCCAACCAACCTCGCCCGCCACCTCGATGAGAACGACCACAAGGCATTCAGCGCCTTCTTCAACGAGGACGGCACCCCGAACATGTCTCTCGGATTCTGGAAGACCATCCCTGAGGGTGCCACTACCACGATCACCGCTGCGTTCGACCCCCGCTGGGAGAAGCAGAACGGCGCATACCTCGTCAACTCGCAGGTAGCTCCCCTTCAGAAGCCCGGAGAGGAGATCCCCTTCGGCCAGGAGAACCTCCTTGCCCTTTGGGCCGATGACAGCAAGTCGGCCGAGCGCCTGTGGGAGCTCACCAACAAGCTCACCAACGAGAACTTCTAGAGCCCCTTGGGCGTATACATATCAAGAGTAGTAGTAGTAGCCATGTAAAGATACATCATTCACAAGCGATTAGTGCATTGGGTGGTCGAACAGAAGCTGGTTCGCCGTGCCAGTTAAGTAAGCCTCCTTGCTAGAAGTGCCAGCCAGTGCCACTCGTTCCCCCGGTATCACTCCGAGCCACCACCGATGATCGCGAAAGCCCAGTTCCGTACATGCATGCTCATTCCATCTCCAGCCACACCCACGCACCCTATGCAGGCTGTCGGAAGCTTGCCAAGGCAAGTCGGCGAGCCAGTCGATATCTCCCCCACCCCGTGGCATCCGGCCGGAGCATGCCGCGCCGCCGACCAAGTGACAAGAAGTAATCTTATCGCCCATCTATTCGGTTTCTCGGCACTCTGCACCTATTTCCGGGCACTAAATGTGCTCCCCTGCTTCCCGTGCATCTCCCAGAGCCGTACCGCGAAGCATGCACCCTCTTCGAGACATTGGGCGATGAAGAGAGACCATGATCGACACCTCGCGAGGTTGGAGGACGTCACGTGACCGTGCTGGAGTGGACAATCGTCCCTCAGGCCGCCATATCAATTTCACATTGCTTCAACCGCCCCACACGATCATATCACGACGCTGAGTGTGGCACTTGGATTTGTAATGCGCCCAGTCCACCGGCAGTGGCGGAGTGGATACCCGCCGCGAGGCTGGCCAGTAGGGGGGCTGTGAGATATGGGCCATGCGCGCGCAAGGTGTTCGGCCTCGGCGGGCCTCGGGGTTGGTTGGCTCTTGATTGGCACGTCAGGTTGTGGCTCAGATGTTGGATTCGTGGGGCGACGAGGCGTGGTTCCCGGCCGGTACTTGGATGTGAAAGGGGAACTGGATGTCGCTTGGGACGTAGATAGAGACGGACCACGAACGAGCACCGTCCCTCGATTCACGCTAGAGTGTGGCTAGACGCAATCGACGTGGACTCGTGAGTGGTACATACATCCTCTAGGTAAGACGAGAGCCTCCACAATTCGATCAACTTGATTCATTTGATTCATTCCAGCATTTCAGATTCTCCACGATTCAACATATGACCCCCCTATGCCCTACAACTTTTAGACCGTCAATGTTACCCATGAGAAAGACAACAACTCGAGCCCGACATCCCCTACACCCGCTCTCCGTTTACACCACAAAGGTGCCCTTGTCATTAACGGGAACAACTTCCACCTTGCTGTCTTCTTTGTCGATGGGGGTGGTGCCCTCCGGCGCAGACTCCGCGTCGCTTATGGAGTCAGCTTTTGTCCAATTTTTATACTTTGCAACGTACCCAAAAGTGCCAAAGACGTCGTACTCGTCCACTTCACCCACCCCAGGGACGGGGAAAATGATGCAGAGTGTGACGTAGACAACGCCAGCGGTTGTGAAGACAACTGCAGATGTCAGCTATATGAGGGACTCTTCACCTTAACTGCGCTCACAGGGGTAGCAGAGGTAGTAAAGCTTGGTCACGCCCGCCGGCACAATGATCGTCTTGTCCACATGCGCAATGAAACCAGGGAGGACGGGAGCGACAGCACACGCCCAAGCAACTGGAGCCCTCCAGTTCATACCCTTGTAGTAGTAGTAGATTGAAGAGGGAGAGCATTCGTACTGCAGGGTGAGCAACCATTATCCGGGCAGCCTTGCAGATCGATCTCACCAAGTTTGTGAGCTTGACCTTGCGCTTGTGTACAAGGAAGTAGTCAAAGACCATGATACCGGTGATGGGACCAAGAAAGACGCCGTAGCCGCCCATGACCTGGGGGTTAGCGACAGTCATATAAGGGGTAATGTGCTTACCGAGAGGAACGCGTTAGATCCGTAGAGTAGCGACCACGGGCACATGGCGACCGACAGGGCCAGAGTGATGTATGCGCCACGGCGAATGTTAAGATACTTGGGCCAGATCGACGTGAGGTCAACGCCGCCAGAGTAGAGGTTACCGGTAAGGTTGATACCAAGCTGCGAGCAGGTGAACGCAAAGCCTTGAGCGGGTCAGTACTCGTGACACGTCCGGAACGGCAGCCTACTGGCAAAGAAGACGGCAGCGCGGGCGCCGGGGCCGCCGTTCTCCTGGATGGTTCGGAGCAGGACATAGGTAGTCCAGACGAGACCGCTCTTAGGGTAGAACTGCGCAGCAACCGAGGCCATGGTAATTCCCATGAAGCAGGTGAGGATGCCACAGATGGGCGCGACAATAGTGATCGCCATGAAAGGCTGCCTCGGTCGGCCGGCGAAACGCGAGTAGTCCGACTGGTTGAGAATCTACGACGTATCAGCATCTCTGCTGCGTCTTAATTGGCTCCACTTACACCGGCGCAGAGCGAGCCCATCTGGGTAGAGATGCCGTATAGGAAAGCCCAGGCCTTTGCTGACCCGGTGGCACGGGGAACCTTCACCAGCGCAAGTCCCTCAGTGGTGAGGAGGGGACCGGCACCGTGTGCGCGGGCGAGGGACCAGATGAAGAGACAAGTGCTGGCGACGAGAGCCATGCACGCACCGGCCATGACAGGGATGCGGACACGCTCAGGAGGGATGAGAATGAGTGGGATGCACAAGGCGGTGAAGAGGGCGAAACACATGAAGTCGGCATTGACCATGTAGGTCGAGGCGGGGAGAGTGTTCTTCATGTCTGGCAGTGTCAGTGAAGAGGCCTGAGGAAGACTTACGGTAGATGCTTGGGAACATGGAGCCGAGGAAGACCTTGAGGCACTGGCCACCAAACCAGCCCTGTGTCGCGTTCCAAGTGATGGACAGGATGATCCGGTTAACGAGCTGGGTTACATGTTAGTTTGCCTCACACGAGTCAAATGACAACGTACCGGGAAGTAGGCGGCGATCATACCCCAGACTACGCGGTTCCACATGGGGAACGACACGTGCCAGTAGGCGCCGATGGTGGCTGTGGCGACCATGAGGGAGGAGATGAGGACCTGACCGACGACGACGACGGCCATAGCTTCGCCTACATTGGTCAGTGCCGATTAGTGTGATGATATCGGACGTACCAACAGTGAGACCGAGACCGAGAAGGCTTGCGCCATGAGAGAGACCGCTGACGTTCATGCTGGTGAGGACCCAGAGGCCAGAGTAGGTCCAGAAGCCCCACAGGCGGCGATGGGCGGGGAGGGGCACATTGTCACGGTTGAGCTAGAACCCTGTTAGCCAGATCGGGTGAGAGCCAACCAAGGTGGACTTACCCAGCGGTTGTTCTGCCAGACCTCAGCCTCGCCCTCCTTCTGCTTGACCTCGACCCGCTCGAGGAGCTCTTTCCAGGACGGCATGGGATTAGGTGTGCGTGTGGGGCTTGAGGGGGGGTTGCAAATGAGAGAGTGTGGGGTTCCGATGGTGAAGAAGCACTCTGACGAGCACAAGTTGGGATATTTATCACTCCTCACACCTATCCCCTCGGCGTGTGGACACTCTGATGCCGGAGTCTGCTCGGGGTTGGCCTTGGTTGTTTGCAAAAGGTCCTCGGTCGCCAGACCCAGAGGCGCTGCACCTATTGCAATTCAAGCCCGATATCCGCGCGCGACCAGTCTGTTGGGGTGGGGGAGGTGTCAGCTGAGCAAGTTGATGTGATAAGCGCAAGTAAGTCGCGTCTATGGAGCTCCATATTGATGGACTGCGAACTTTCAGCTGATTGCCCGGCCGGAGCATGCACTGCTCTACTGATAGCAGCCAGAATTTGGAATTTTTTGCAACATGCTTGGAATCGCCAAGAGATGCGCCGTCACCGGCGGCCTGGAGAGGGAGATGTCGAAGGGACCGGCCTGATCCCGACTTTCGGTAATGATCAGTCGGGCCGCTCGCTAACATCGCGTGCTGATTATCTACTCCGGCCAAGACCGGCTTGTTTTGCCAATCTCGACTTTGGACACTCGACCATGCTCTCCAGAAGCACACTTTCTGGATCGCCAGCCGGACCTTGACACTCGAGTCTGGTGGAGGAGGTCCACCGCACCTTGTCATTGTGACTCTCGCAGCGGCTGCTCCTTCCAGTGCGTACTTAATAGATGCCTGCCATCCGGCAGAATGGCGGACAACGCCCCCACGCAAACAACACTCTCTACGGCTACGCTGCGACCTCCTCAATGACCGTCACTCCCTCCACTCCCCTCCGTATTGGCGTCGATGTTGGAGGAACCAACACGTAAGTTGGTCACTGGAAGGCTCATGCTCACCGTCGACAGGGACGCCGTCGTTCTCGACCTCACGCCTGGTGTGGAGAAGCCCGTCATCGCAACCCACAAGGCTCCGACCACGGCAGACATCACCACTGGTATCCAGCGGGCTATCGGTGCATGTCTCGACCGCTCGTCTGTCGACAGGTCTCTGATCCAGGCCGTCGCTATCGGCACAACGTCCTTTGTCAACTCGCTCATCGAGCGCGATGCTACCAAGCTCCAACGTGTCGCCGTCCTTCGCCTCTGCGGCCCCTTCTCCCGCCTCTGCCCTCCCTTCGCCAGCTTCCCATACGAGCTCCGTAATGTCCTCGAGGGCCCATGCTTCTTCGCCAAGGGTGGCCTCCAGGTCGACGGGTCCGAGATTGAGAAGGTACGGCGCTGGCATGTCGCCTTGCTGACACTAACCAGGTTGATCCCCTCGAGATCCGCGGCATCGCCGCTGAGATGAGACGACTGGATGTACAGACCATTGCTGTTTCGTCATGCTACGCCCCCATCGACCTCGATATCAAGCAGGAAGAGCTCGTGCGTGACATCCTCCAGTCTGAGCTTCCAGGCGTGAGGATCACCATCAGCAAGGATGTTGCCAACATTGGTATGTCGCGAAAACGGTACAGCTGCTGACGACCCAGGCCTCCTGCAGCGGGAGAACGCGGCCATCCTCAACGCCGCTCTCCTCGCCTTTGCCGAGAAGACTGTTGCTGCCTTCCTCGTCTCCATCGCCGCTCTGGGCTTGACATCACCCGTCTTCCTCACCTCAAACGACGGGACTCTCATGACCTGCCAGCAGGCCGCCCGCCTTCCCATTCGCACCTTCTCGTCTGGCCCGACCAACTCGATGCGGGGAGCCAACTTCCTTGCCGGGCTCGTCGCGGGCAAAAGGAGGACGCGTGAGACGGCGCTGGTGATCGACGTTGGTGGAACAACCGTAGGCATCCGAGGATCTATCACCCTGCTCACACTATTCAGACCGAAATCGGCGTCCTGTTGCCTACCGGCTTCCCTCGTCAGGCAGGTGCTTTCCACAGTCTCTGTGGCGTTCCCCTCAACTTCTCCATGCCTCATGTCTACTCTATCGGCCTTGGCGGCGGATCTCGCGTGCGCACAGATGCTCGGGGCAGGGTGACTGTGGGACCAGACTCTGTGGGCTACCGTATCACCGACGAGGCACTCTGCTTCGGTGGATCGACAGGAACGGCGACGGACATTGCTGTCGCGACTGGCCGTGCAGAGGGTGTGGGCAACACATCACTTGTCACCCTCCTTAACCCCACGGCTGTTATCGCGGCGGAGCAACGAATCAGGCACATGATCGAGCTCGCCATTGACTCGATGAAGACGTCAAGCTCGGATATCCCCGTGTATCTCGTTGGTGGTGGTGCGATTCTCGTCCCCGACGAGCTTAAGGGCGTGAGCGAGGTTGTCAGGTTTCCCCACTACGATGCTGCGAATGCCGTCGGTGCCGCCTGTGCCCAGATCTCTGGGGTGGTCGACACTGTCGAGGACACGACGACAGTCTCGGTCGCCGACGCCCAAAAGGCGGTCGAGAAGCGTGCCATTGAGCGTGCCATCGCACAGGGCGCCAACCCGGACCACACCGTAGTGGTCGAGAGCGAGGTGATCCCCATTGCTTGTGAGTGCTCGTTTCCCTTTGCTAGCTAACCGTCTCCAGATGCCACCGACAAATGCCGCTTCTATGTCAAGGCTGCTGGCGAATGGCGGGGCCGTGCGCGTGACGTGCAAGACGAGCCCAAGGCAAGCGATCGTGTGAAGCCCACCTGGGACACCACAACCGAGGTCGCCCCAATCCCCGCAGCCAACGGCAAACGCCAGCTACCTACCGAAGACCCAGAGATCACGGCCTACGACATCCGCTCATACCGCCCAACCATCGTCAACAAGGAGTGGTTCCTCTCTGAGGTTGACCTCGAGTGGATCGCCGCTGGCTGCTACATTCTCGGTACTGGCGGTGGCGGCAACCCTCAGACTACCTATCTCGAGATTCGCGAGCTCGTCCGTGCAGGCGCCAATGTCCGCGTCATCGACATCGACTCAGTGGCAAATGAGGACCATATCGTTCCGGGAGCGAACATTGGTGCTCCGGAAGTCGGCCTCGAGCGTCTCGGCGGACCTGACCCTTCGGAGGGCGTGTACGACGTTCTCAAGCTCACTGGGCACAGCTCCGCTGGAGCCCTGGCTGCTGTTGAGATTGGCGGAGGGAACGGCATGGTGCAGAAGATCACCGGTGCGAGCAACCACATGAACCTCCCCATTGTGGACGGCGACTTCATGGTGAGTTTGCACCAAAGGCCGCCGCTGACACTGGCAGGGCCGTGCATACCCAACTGGCTGGCAGTCGACTCTTCACGTGTTTGATGAGAGCGAAAAGGGAGAGCTGGTCCTCCCAGTAGTCCTTACCAGCGGTGACGGCACCACAATGGTACGTCTTCCGAACACATCACGTCTGACACCTGCAGCACGTCACCAAGGTCAAGGACGAGAAGGACATTGACCGATTCTTGCGTGCGGGCTGCATTGAAATGGGCACGGCTGGAAACATCCAGTGTCGCCCACTCTCCAAGGCGAACACGCTTCGCATGCTTATTCGCAACACGGTCTCACAGGCGTGGCGCTTGGGCCGTGCTGTCGCGCTCGCCAAGAAGCAGTCCAACATCGGGAGGATCGGGCAGATCCTTGTCGATGCAGTGGGCGGGTCCAAGGCTGGCCGGGTGCTCTTCGCGGGCAAGATCATCGAAGTTGGACGCAGGCTTCACAAGGGCCACTCTTACGGCGAGGTCGTCATCCAGGCACTTGCTGCTGAGGATGAGGAGGATGAGGACGAGGAGGCTCCCCGGGAGAAGTTTGAGGGCGTCCTGAAGAGTGGGTCTCCAATACCGCTGTCAATACTGACCCAGCAGTTCCATTCAAGAACGAGAACCTCCTGGCTGAGCACACGGTCAACGGAAACTCGCGCATCATTGCTGGCGTCCCCGACCTGATCTCCATCATCGACGCGCAGAACGGTGTGGCGCTCGGCACGCCGGAGTACAAGTACGGCCTCCGTGTCTTGGTGCTCGGCATTACCGGTGCTCCGCAGTGGACGAGCACGCAGCGTGGCCTCGACCTCGGGTCGCTCACGGCCTTTGGCTACGATGAGCCGTACGTCCCGCTCGGCGAGTATGTGCAGCCCCTCAGTGTGATCGAGGAGTTTGCGTAGAGGTGTTGTAGTCTGCGGCCTGATTGACCCATGCACGTTCCCAAAGGTTGCGGCATTGGAGCTTATTTGGAGCCTTATCAGCCGAGGCAAAAGCGGTCTTTAGATTTGTTAGTTGGTGCATTGTTGGTTTGGCAGGTGCGGAAAGACCGAGCCGACTTGTCGGCTCTGCGGTGTCTGAAGCAACAGGGTGGGTGGAGCCCGCCGCCTGCGGCGGGAGCATCGGACATTCCGGGGACGAGAACCGGCTTGGTGGCGGCCGCGCGCCAGGCACCCTGTACCAAGTAAGCCAAGTAAGCACCAACGAGCGCGCTGGGAGCCTGCAGCGGCAGAGCGCCGTCTCCTCCTCCAAGAAATGCATGGCTTGCTCGTAGAGACCTTCAATTACCCCATGCGCGCCGCACGCCATCGGTGCCAGGCTGCAGAACTCTAGGACACGCGCTGTGACCAGGCCGCACAACTCGAGAACGCCATCCGCCTCTTCGTCTTCCCATCGCACCGCCGGTACTCGACTAAGGCCCCAGCTGGACGAAATGGCAGAGGGGGAGACAGGCCAAGCTCCAAGCCCCGCGGCAGTGCCAACAGCCGCGTCTGGGCTGCCGGCGGCCGTCGTGCGCTCGGACCACGGCCAGAAACAGGTCGACGAAGGGCTCGTGGAGGGGGCCCTGCCCGAGGAGACTCCCACGCCATCAGTATACCAGCCGGCATCGAGTACCCCTGCGGGCTCAACAATGGACGCAGCTACAAGTACGAGTGGAGGTATAGCCTCCGCCTCTCAAGACGGCCCGGCAAGCCACGAGCTCCCGATGCCATCTGGGACCGCCTCAGGCGGTGGAGCGGACACGAGTGGGCCGTCGTCGTATAAAACGGGTTCGACCGAGCCGCCGACGCCCGCGAACACGACTCCCGTGGCTGCGCCCTCATCGACGATGCGCGACGCGCCGACGATCGTGGCCCCGAGCTACTCGGACGACGAGAAGGCCCTCGAGAAGCGCGAGTGGGAGATCGCGGCACGCGACGAGCCGTACGGCGAGGACACGTCGGCGCTGCTCAACCTCCCACCTCCGCCGCCGTTCGACCTCAAGGTCGACGGGCTCACCGTCGGCGTCCCGCACCCCAAGTACCAGCGGCTGTTTGGGTGCGTGCTGCCGTGCGATTCCCACTGACTGGCCCCAGCCTCCTGCGCGGCGAGCTCAAGCAGCAGCCCAAGACGGAGGACGAGACGAGCACCAAGCGCAAGGTCATCCTCAACGACGTGTCGGTCGCATGCCACGAGGGCGAGGTGTTGGCAATGTGCGTTACGGCCATGGCGCGGCTAGCTGCTGACGTGCCAGCCTTGGCGGCTCGGGATCAGGAAAGACGACGCTGCTCAACGCCGTGGCGCACCGCATGGCCGATCTCCCGACGCTCGCAGGCCAGGTCGCCTACGTTTCCCCGCATTCGGGCTCGGTGCTGAGCAAGAACGAGGCGCGCCGGCGTATCGGCTTTGTGCGGCAGCAGGACTACCTCGTCGAGTGTCTGACGGTTCGCGAAACGCTCACGTACGCTGCGCGGCTGCGTCTCCCGACGTCGCTGTCGAAGGAGGCCCTGTCGCTTATTGTCGAGCAGACCCTCGACGAGCTCGGGTTGCGCGACGCGGCCGACACGGTCGTCGGCGGCCCCCTGCGCAAAGGTATCAGCGGCGGCGAGAAACGCCGCCTTTCGATCGGCTGCGTGCTTGTCACCCTCCCGTCCGTGCTCATCCTCGACGAGCCGACGTCCGGCCTCGACGCGTACACCAGCTACCTGCTGCTTCGGACGCTGTCGGCGCTCGCACGCCGCGGACGTACCGTTATTCTGTCGATCCACGCGCCGCGCTCGGACGCGTTCCCTCTCTTCGACAGGCTCTGCCTCCTGTCAAAGGGCAAGGTAGTGTACTCTGGCCCGCGGTCGGAGTGCCTCCCGTGGTTCCACAACCTGGGGCACGATGTCGAGGTCGGCGTGAACCCTCTCGACTTCCTGATCGACGTGTCGTCCATCGACAACCGGACGCCCGAGAACGAGGAGGCGTCGCGCGCACGCGTGCTGTCCCTCACGAACGCGTGGGAGGCACACATCAACCTCGGCAAGGAGGACCACTCGGCAGAGAAAGAAAAGGAGCGGACGCCGGGAAGCCGACGCTCGACCCGGGGGTCGGACAAGCGGTGGTCGTCGGTCCGCAGCTCGACCGTGCAGGGCGTGACGAGCGTGATCAGCGACCGGAAGAATGCCGACCTGCTTGGGCCGCCGCGCGGCGAGGGTACCACCCCGGGCGGGCTGCAGCGCATCCCGTCGGGCACGGCCGCGGACCAGCTGCAGCGCATCGTGTCGACCACGTCCGAGGAGTCGGCCGACCAGAAGCGCCCAGGGTTCTGGAAGCAGACCCGCGTGCTCACGTCGCGCGCGCACCGCAACGTCTACCGCAACTTCCCGACAGTGCTCGGCCTCATGTTCCAGGGCCTCGTGCTCGGCGTCATCGTCGGCGCGACGTACTACAAGCTGCCGGAGGTAGGTGCCCGTTGCACTCACACCGTACTCACCTGCTCAGAACCCCACGGGTATCCAGTCGATGAAGAACCTCTCGTTCCAGCTCATCCCGGGTGTGTTTTACCTCCAGCAAGTGTTCTGGATCTACAAGTTCTGCACCGACCTCATCATCTTTGACCGCGAGCGCGAGGACAGACTGTACGACGTCGTGCCGTGGGTCATCGCCGACTGGCTGTCGTTCCTCCTCCCGGCGATTGTCGCGCCGTCAATCTACATGATCCTCGTGTACTTTATCTCCGAGCTGCGCATGGACGATGTGGCCAGGAGGGTGTTTACTGTTATCGCATCGACCATGGCCGTCCAGTTCTCGACGCAAGGTCTCGCCCTCCTCGTGTCCTCCGTCACCCGCTCCTTCCCCGAGGCGTCGCTGTTCGGCAACGCGGTCAACATCTTCCAGATCCTCAGTGCTGGCTTCGCCATCGTCCACCCGCCACAATACGTCAAGTGGATCCGGTGGATCTCGCCCTACTTCTACTCCTTCCGCATAGTTGCCACTGTCATCTTTAAGGACCGCATCTTCAACTGCCCGCGCGACTCGCAGGCCAACCTCGACCAGTGTATCGGCAACAACGTGTTGCGCGGGTTTGACTTTGACTACGACATCAACCTCGGCGCGTGGTTTGGTGGGCTGCTCGGCTGGGTCGTGGCGCAGTACGCCATCGCCTGCCTCATCCTGACCTTCTACAACGGCGGCGGTGTGCGGCATGCGTCAGAGATCGACTCGCACAACCGCGGCAAGACGACCGACGTCGACGAGAGCCACATGACGCGCGACAACATCGATGTCGAGGTCCGCGGCCTCTCGCTCAGCTGGGAGAGACGCGGCCACGGCATCGTCAAGACTGTCAAGAAGTCGATTCTCAACGACATCTCGCTGCGCTTCCCTGCCGGCGAGATCTCGGCCATCCTCGGCCCGTCGGGTGCCGGCAAGTCGACGCTACTCCAGATCCTCGCCAACCGCAAGCTCAACGCCGGGCCCATGGCGCGGTTCTACCGCACCGGCGAGCTGCTGTTCGCCGGCCAGAAGGCCAACTCGCTGGCGTGGAGCAACGTCGCGTTCGTCGAGCAGGAGGACGACTGGCACCTGCCCAGCCTGACTGTCCGCGAGACGCTGCGCTACGCCGCCATTCTGCGGTTGCCCACCAAGATCCCCCGCAAGCAGAAGATTGCGCGCGCAGAGACGGTGCTGCGCATGCTCGGCCTCAAGGACTGCGCCGACCTGCCGGTCGGTGGGCCGCTGGTGAAGGGCATCTCTGGCGGTGAAAAGAGGCGCCTGTCGCTCGCCGTGCAGAGTAGGTGTCAGACGCCCAGACTTTGCGCTAACACCTGCCAGTGATCAACGACCCGGCCGTCTTGGTCGTCGACGAGCCGACCTCGGGCCTCGATTCGAGCATTGCGCTCAGCGTGATGCAGGTGCTCAAGGACATTGCCGCGACGGGCCGAACCGTAATTGGTGTGTTAGCCCTGTATCAGACGACGACCACAAGCTGACCCCGCAGCCACGATCCACCAGCCGCGCAGTGACATCTGGAGGCTGGCCGACAACATTACGCTTCTCGCCAAGGGCGGTGTGGTCGCGTTCAACGGCCCCCAGTCCGACGCGGTCGACTACTTCAACAACCTCGGCTATCCGATGCCGTCGGCGTACTTCAACCCGGCCGACCACCTCCTGGACCTGGTGAGCGTCGACCCGCGCCCTGGCCCGCCACACGACGCGAGCGCGCAGCGCGTGCAGCGGCTCACGGGCACGTGGCACGTGGTCGAGCGCAAGGAGTTTGGCGACGAGCCGGTCGGAAACGGGAACGGCGGCGGGTCGGTCACCATATCCGCCGCCGCCGCTGCGCAGCCGCAGAAGATCACGCGCGGCGAGGGCACGACGCCGATGCGCATCGCGCTGCCGGTCGTGCTGTCGCGCCACTGGATCAGCCTGTGGCGGCAGAAGGAGGTGCTCTTCAACCGGTGGTTCCAGACGACGCTCATGGGCGCCATGTTTTTGTTGTTTTTCCAGCGCCTCACGCACGGCCCGCAGGGCGCGCAGGACCGCATCGGTATCGCGATGCAGTCGACCCAGTCGATCGCCTTTGTCGGCCTCATCAACGCCATGGCCGTCCTGCCCCCCGAGCGCAACCTGTACCTGCACGAGGCGCAGTCGTCGGCGCGGTACTCGCCCGGCACGTTCGTGATCATGTACACGCTCGTCGAGCAGGCGCCGCAGATCTTCAGCGCGCTGGTGTACGGCGCTCTGGTGAGTTTACAGTACGCAACCCGAGCTCACCCCGCCCAGATGAACGTCGCCGTCGGCATGCAGACGTCCGCGCGCATCTACTTCGAGTTCGTGACGACCATCTGGGCGCTCCTCAACATGGGCGAGAGCATGGCCCTCGCGACGGGCATGTGGGTCCGCAGCCCCGGCCTGACAGTCACCATCATCTCGACGCTGCTTTCCGTCGTCGGCCAGATCAGCGGCATCATGTCGCTCAGCGTGCCCAAGTGGATGGCCGACGTCGCGTGGTTCACATGCTACAAGGGTGAGTGGTCGGGCGCGAAGACCAAGGGTGCTGACGACGACAGCCGCAGTCAAGATCCAGGTCATCAACGAGTACGTCGGCCTCAAGTTCAACTGCACGCCCGACGAGGTGTCGACCGGCAAGTGCATCGCGCAGAACGGCGCCCAGGTGTGAGTCTGCCGCTTGGTTTGTGTCGATCCAGCTGACCCGACAGCATCGCCCTCTTCGAGTGGAAGGACCTCAACACGGCAAAGTTTACCGGCATCGTCGTGGCCGTCGCCGTCGGATGGCGCCTGCTCGCCTACTTCTCTGTTGCTGGGCGAGTCGGCGGATTCAGGTAGTCGCCACCATAGATCACCATCTTGTTGCCACCATTAATCAACATGATCTCTTTCTCTTATCCTTTGGGTAGCCACTCTCGTACGCGATTGCGATAGAAATACATATGTCTTATTGAGTGGTGTGTGTGTGCGATGCTATTTACCCAGATTCCGGAATTCAAACCAGGTAGTCTGGTACTATACTGTCTGTTGCTTGTGGATGTTTTGTCGCGCTCGAGCGCGCTGGTTGCGGCTGCAGCTGACCCGCAGCTCTACTGTACAAGGCTAATGTCACAAGGCAATGTTGATGAGGCGAGGTTAAATCGCCTCGTCAAGAATGGCGCGGGCCTTCATCCACACCGCGACAGGGTAGCGGCGAGACTCCATGCGCGACAGGATGGCCTCGGCAGCCTCGCGGTTGCCGGCGGCGAGCTCGGCGCGGATCATGGCCTCGTAGGTCGACGGCTCACGGTACACAACGTCGCTGGGCTCAGACGTAACGGTAGCGGGCTTGACGTGACCGGACGACGTGAGAAGCGCGGGATGGTTGTTGGGCGCGGCGACGCCAGTCAGCGAGTCGCCCATAGCCTCGAACACCTCGCGGGCCTTGTCGATGGCGCCGTGGCGCGAGTAGCCGTTGATGAGGACGTTGTGGACGTAGGCAGTGGGGCGCACGCCAGACTCGGTCATGCGTGTGCGAACCTGCTCGAGAGCGTCAAGCGAGCCCTTTTGACCGAGAACGTTGAGCAGAGCCTCCCAGACGACGGGCTCGGGCAGCGTACCGCGGCGGGTGGACGGGTGGTGGGGAATAGCGTCAAAGATGGCAGTGGCGCGGTCAACGTCCGAGTTGTGCAGGCCAAAGGCGGTGATGAGCGAAGCCCAGTGCGTGCCCTGAACAGCGACGAAGCGGTCGGCGCAGAGCTCGCCAAACACGCGGTCCATGGAGGGAAGGTCGATGGGAGCAAGAGTTCCGTAGGCGTCAAGAAGGAGCTTGTAGGTGTGGGCCGAGGGACGGACACCGGCAGTGCGCATAGCGTTGTAGTAGTACAGAACACGCTCACGAGAGGGGCGAGTCTGGAGGTGGAACTGCATCATGGTGTTGAACGGCGGGACACGGGGCTTGAAGTTTGGCTGGTTGGACATTTCCTCGAACAGAGTGGCGGCGCTCTCGGCGTCACCCACGCGGCAGCAAGCGTTGATGATCGCGCCGTACGTCACGCTGCTAGGGCGGATGTGGGCTGCCTTCATCTGAGCGAAGAGCTCGAGCGCCATCTCGGCCTTGCGAGCCTTGGAGAGCTTGGAGATAATCGTGTTGTAGAGGTAGAGGTTGGGGATGACACCAAGTGACTGCGACTCCTCAAAGAGCTCGCGAGCAACAAGGGCATCGTCGGTCGAGTCACGAGACGAAGCAATCATGGTAGCGTAAGCGTCGGCGCTGGGAACCATGCCAGAGTCGATGATACGGGCACGGTGCATGCCGGCCTGCTCAAGGTGGCCGAGGAAGCAGCAAGCAGCGATCATGGCATCCTCAATCGCGTGCCAGCCCTCGGCCTGCTGGACAGGCTCGGAGATGCACGAGGCAAGGACCACCTGGGCGAGCGAGTAGAGTTCACGGGCCTTCGGCTCGTCGCCCGCGCGGGCGAGAGCAGCAATGAGGCGACCAATAGCTTCGGGAGTGGGAACAGCGTTATCTTGGGTAAGGGCCATGCGGATGGTCTCGTAGACAGACTCGGGCGTAATCCTGGTGGGCTGGAAGCTGGCGAGCTTGTCAATCTGAGTGACGAGGTCTTGCGAGATGTGAAGAGTGTGCGCCGACGGTGGCTGGAGGGCCGAAGGCGGCACTTGAGACGACTCAGGAGTAGGAGGCAGGGTGAAGGTTGACTCGGAAGCAGCTTCAGTTGCCTCGGGAGTGGGAAGGAGGGCCGCAACGGCCTTGTCGCCAAAAGCAGCTGTGAGGAGTGTGGTGGAGCGCTCGCTGCCGAAACGAGAGAAGAGGATCTCGGCCAAGTCAGCCGTGACAGGCGAAGTGGCAAAGGTGCGGGGCAGAGCGAAGCGCGAGTCGCGCAGCGAGGCGAGGTCACCAAACAAGGTCTCCAATGCCTCGTCGGCAGCACCAGCCTCAACGTCGGCGGTCGGCAAGGCGACGAATGCCTCGAATAGACGGAACCAAGCATCGGGGGCCAAACGCAGATCCTTAACAGTGTCGACCTTGGCACGGCCCGCAATGTACTTGTCAACGACGAGCGCAGCGATAGGGACCGAGTCGCCTGCGGAAGCAATTGGCTCGCCGAGGCGAGCGAAGCCACGAACCGCGTCCAGAACGTTGCCGATCGGAGCCTCTGAGGCAACAACGGCAGCGAGCGCAGAGCGAAGGTTGGCGTCACGCTCGTCGGACTGGCGTGCAGTGGAGCGGTTGAGGATCGGACCGATGTCGGAGAAGCGGCCTGCAGTCAGGAGGAGCTGAATGTGGGTGCGAAGAAGCTGGGTGTCAAGAAGGCCAGGGTATTGCTGGAGGAATTCGGCAGCGTTGTCGAGCAGCGCGTTGCTGGCAGCGGCGTCCTTGGCATCAATGGCCTTGGCAAGGGCAATGGCATAGAGCTTCTCGATGCGGGTGCGGTGAACCCTGTACCCCGGCTGCTCGGTGTTCATCCTGTTGCGGTACTTGGTGAACAGGGAAGCCGCCTCAGCGACTCGGTCCGCCACGGCAAGGCCCTCGACAAGGTCCTGCATGTCGCTAGGACCGATGATACCATCGGTGAGGGTAGCGTTCCACTTGAGGGCCTCGTCGACCTTGCCCTGCTTGGCAAGGGAGGAAACCAGAGTACCCACCAGGCCGCGCGACTGACGGAACCCGCGTTCTTGGTCCTTCAGATGCGTGTTGACAATGGCCTCGGCCGTCTTGATGTCACCAACAGCCACAAATGCGCGGATGGCAGCAGAGGTAGAGTCACGCTCAAGCTGGAAAGTGTAGTTACGGGCATTCTCCTTCTCCTGGTTTGCAAGTCTGCGAGCCACATTCTTCTCGAATGCTTCCCATGCCGCGGCGACCTCCTCGCGCGAAGCCTTGAAGACGGTGAAGAGTTCAAAGATGGGGATGTAAAGGTCGAGCTCGAGGTCTCGGTTGGCGAGGGCAGACTTGATGATAGGCTGGAGGTCCGCGGCCGTCTGGGAGCTGAGGAGGCTGCCCGCGGCAGCGGCGGCAACCAGAATGTCGGCTTGGGCAGAGTAGTCGCTGCGTCCTGCTCTAAAGACGGTGCCCGCAACCTTGTAGAGCTGGATTGCGGAATCAAGGTTGCCCTCGCTCTGGTACGCAGCGATTGCCTGAGCGGCCGCCTCGTCACCCGCTGGGTCCTCGGAGGCAAGGCCAAGCTTCTCAGTCTTGAAAGCTGCAAAGTCGTTGCCATGGCGCCACCTCTGGGAGGCCGCGGCGACGTCCTCCTCACGGAGACACAGAGCACGGATGACGTTCTGGTAGGTCCTCACGTTGGGGACGACGTCGCGCTCCAGCATCTCGTTGTACATGTCGAGGATGGGGGCAATCGACTGGCCGCGAGCGCGCAGTTTCAGAGTGGCCTGGATGCACATGTTGTAGTTGGCAGTGTTGTATCCCACGGGGAAGGGGTGCTCCAAACCGAGGTCAGCATCGACCTCGCCACGGCTGCGGTCGCTGCGGTAGTACTCGACGAGGCGCGCAACCTTCTCATGCTCTCCCTTCTCGGAGGCCTCCTTCAAGGTTCGGAAGAACATCTCGCCGGCAGAAGGAGCCTCGGCCGCATTGATGCCGTCAAGGACAGCGGCCTCGACCTCGGCAGGGCGAATGACCGAGTGCGTCGAGTTCCTGCGAACCTGGGTGCGGTTGTTGGGGCGGGAAAGGTCGAGGCCGGCGAGGTCCATCAGTACGCGGTTGGGCTGGGCGATGCGGTTTGTCTCGGGCGCGGGTGTGTGGCTGACCATCTCATCTCTGCCGCTCACTGTGGGGCGGGCGCGGGTCGAGAATGCGCGCGCCCCGAGCTGGCGGGGCGGCGCCGCACCGGGCAGCCACAGTGCTCCGCCGGGCGCAGCGTCGGCTGGGAGAGCCGACCAGGCAGGGTACGCGATTGAGTTCTGCGACTTGGGCAATGACTCGGACACTGGCTCGATTTCACGGAGGACGACGGTGCGCGAGCCGGCGCGGGACGAGAGGCGCTCGCGGACAGTGACGGTGCGGACCTCGGTCTTGCGGTCATTGTTGCGGGCGGCGACGCGCTGCTTGAGGGCGAGCTTGGCACGGTCGCGAGCGTCCTTGTGCTCGTCGGTCGAGGACGCGATACCCGAGGCATCGCCGTTGGCGCCCTGGGGCAGGCTCAAGAACGCGCGAGCGTGGCCAGTGTAGCCTCCGCCGGACGAGGCGCCAGAGTATCCCGCGCGGCCAGCACCGCCTGCTGCGCCTGATGAGGCGCCGTGGGCGGCGTTGGAGGCCTGCGAGACGAGCGAAGAGCCGACATTGGCGCTCTGGAAGTGGTGGAGGAGGGAAGGGTTGGAGGTGAAGAGGTCTGGCTGGTGCGTGTGCGATCCGACTCGCAGGAACGGCCGAAAGTGGGTGCTGAAGGGGGTGGGTGGTTAGTGTCGAGGACTGGCTGACGAGGGTACGCAACACTCACGCAGCTTTATTGAGCATGGTTGATGCTGCGGGCTGTGGACCGCATAGGCTGGGCCGAGTGGGTGATGGGAAAAGAGAGTGGCGAGGGGGGAGGAGGTATGGGCTGGCGGCTAAGAGGGCTTTGGTCTATCGGGTTGTTGGAAAAGATGGGAAGTGGCTGTTGGCAGTCGCGAGAGTGGTGCTAACTGGCGATCTGTGTGTGCCGAGGCTGCGAGTCTTTGTACAAGGCGCGCGCTTTGCTGTGCACGTCGAGGGTGTCGCTGTGTTGTCGCGTTGTCGACTGTCAAGGAAGATGGCAGAGTCGTCGGCGATGGGTGCTGGCCGCCGTGCCGAAATGTGTGTTCGACTCGTAACCCTCCAAGCGCCTCTCGGCTTGAGCCAAATCTTTGCACCCCCGCTGCCGTTGCCGCCGCCGCCGCCCGCCGCCGGCCAGCCGCCGCTTTCTCCCTTCAATCCTCCAACTTTTCCCGATTAGATCCTGGATTACACTGCACAAGTCCCGTTTAGATCCGGTCCAATGCATCACGTGACGCGAGTGGCAAGTCTTCCAGCTGCTTCCAACGTTTAGCAACACCCTTGATGCAGGTCAACATGACGTCGTGACAACATAATTACAGCTACTATGAACAAAGCTTGTGGTACGTGGGTACGTGCGCGTGAGGCGCGATGCGGGCTGGGGTGCAAAGGGCGAGATCCCAAAGTGAGTGTGTGGTGACGTCTGACCGCCGGGCTGGACAGTGCCCTGCGTATCCGACTTTGGACAATGCCAGTGAGAGGTAAGAACGATGATGTGTCGTGTACAGTTGGACCTCGGCGCCGATGCTCAGGCAAGGTCGCCGGCATGGCGAACTCTGGCCTCGAGGAGGATGACACCTCCGACACCAGAGCCGATGGGCCCGAGGCCGCCTGGGATCCGCTCTCGACAGACCTTGCTGGTTAGCTTGGTACACTAGGCAAAACCGCCAACTCACTGGACATTCGCCCTCAATGACCCAAGAACCCTGCACTTGCCACAGGCCCTTGAGCGGATGCTCGATCTGCGCCTCGCCACGCTCTTCCCTCTGCACATTGAAGATCGCCTCGGCGTCCTCACCAACTGTCCCGTTGGCTTCGATCTGGCTGCGGAGCATCGCGTCCGCCTGGGTGGTGACCGCTTCGCGCAGCGAGTCGGTGTCCCACTCGGCCAGCTGGGCTTGATGGCCGCCACGACCGCCGCGACCTCCACGCCCACGTCCACGGCCGCGACCGCCACGGATCGCTTGGGGGAGGACGTATGGGTTTTGCTGGCGGCCGATGGCCGCCAGGAGCGACGAGTGGAGGCACGAGTAACAAAGCACGTGACCACTGGGCAATGTCAGCAACTACCTCGAACAAGACGACTTACCAAGGCGTAAGGGCTGGAGCCGTGGGTGCTGAGAAGCATACCGGGCAGTCTGAGACGTCAGCTGGGTTGCGACGCTTTGAACGCACTGTATGCGGTGATGGCATCTTCCTCGTCAATGACGCTCTCTACCTCGTCCTCGACGGGAAGGGGCGAGGGGGGCTGGAGCTTGATAAACTGGATGCTCTCATCGGCAAGTATTGGGCTGTCGTCGTCGCTATCGGACTCGATCTCGATAGGTGTCGGTGATGGTGGTGCCGCACGTCCTTTGCCCTTCTCCGCCGCTGTGAATCTTCTTCCACTCCCTCCATGTTCTGTTGGCGACGAGGACGAGCTCCCAACGGCTTTCGTACGCTCGGCGGATGAGCGCTTCCGGGGGGAACGTGACCTCGTCAGTGCGAGAGGCTGGTCGTCATCGCTCGAGGTATTGTCTGGCAGCTCTGGCGTCGGGCGGCGCGGACGGCTATGGAGCCGGGGGAGCCGACGAGCTGGCCTCTGATCGGCGGTAGCGGTGGTGGTAGCTGCTGGCATGTCAAGTGATTCAGATGAGACGACAGAGTCTAAGCCTTCGCTCCTGGTGGATCCCCTGCGCGGGCGGGCGTTGCCGCGTGACCTCGAAGCTGCGCGGGTGGAGGAACGCGTCGATGCTGACGAGTGGGACCCGTCGCGTAACCTGAGCCTGGGTTCGAGTTCGAGGTTTGCTAATGTAGGCGCTGACCCCCAAGGTGGATTTGGATTTGGGGGCGGTGATGCCCCTGGTTTGTTGTCTGGCATGACAAGGAACGAGAGAGAGAGAGAGAGAGAGTTGACAAAGACTGGGTTGGCGACGGAGCGAGAGTGTGACGACGAGCCATCGAGCCAGATGCAATCGCCTCGTGCGCTCCGGCACAACAATCGCGCGTTGATATCACGAGTCTTGAGCTGCAAGGCGGCCCTGAATGGGCGGACATCGGCGCTGGTGGGGTGGGAGCGGGCCTAATTACACAGTAACGCAGCGGGCCTATTCTTTTCGATTTGCAGCAGCAAAAATGTGGCTGGGTCCGCTTGGCTGGCTGGCGGGCGGGCGGGCGGGCGCTGCTTGCTGCCAGGCTGCAGCGTATGCAGCAGCGTAATGCAGCCCAGGCATCCCGCTCCAGCTAGCAGCCAGCACCACCACCACCACCAGCAGCGCCGCCTGGCAGGCTCGCCGCACCATTGTTTCAACTCGCAAAAGTCATCTCGCATTCCTTCTTCCCTATCAACTTTACAAAACAATCACTCACAATGCCCAAGGTGCGTAGCGGCGATCCCCCACTTGACAGAGCACAGCGCTGACATGACCGCAGGCTAAGGGAAAGGTGCGCACGAGACGAGACGCCCGCGTCGGCGGAGCAAACTGCTCAGACGACAATGCTGACTCGCGTCAAACAGGGTGGCAAGAACCGTAGGAGGGGAAAGAACGACGGAAACGACGAGAAGCGCGAGCTCGTCTTCAAGGAGGACGGCCAGGGTGAGTGCGGTCGCAGCAGCGACAGCGCGCAGCGGCGTACTAGCACGCCAGCATGCTGCATAGTGAGGGAAGCCTTTTAACACGGACCCAGAGTACGCTCAGGTCGTCAAGATGCTTGGTAACGGCAGGTTAGAGGCCAAGTGCCAGGACGGCGAGACCCGTCTTGGCCAGATCCGTGGCCAGATGCGCAAGAAGGTGGGTGGTGATGGGAGGGAAGGCGCGGACGGCGGCGGCGGCGACAGTTAGCGGCGGTCGCGTGTCACCCAGCGCCGTGCCGCGCCGTGCCCTACCCCGATTCCGCGGCAGAGCACACTGCTCACATCGCAAAGGTCTGGATCACCGCCGGCGACATCATCCTCCTCTCGCTCCGCGAGTTCCAGGACGACAAGGCCGACGTTATCCACCGCTACACGCCGGACGAGGCGCGTAACCTCAAGACGTACGGCGAGCTCAAGTCGGACTTCCAGATCAACGAGGCCGCCGAGGAGGGCGGCGTCTCTGACGAGGAGGGCGGCGTCGAGTTCGAGGAGGCCGAGATTGACGACATTTGTGAGTTGGCGCGGCAGCTGCGCGTCCAGACGGCCCTAACCCCACCGCAGAAGTCGTCGTCTACTCGCGCAAAACTGCGACAGCCTGCCAATGTCCATGCATCCTGTCGCCTCCATGTCCGCGTCAGCTGCGCGCCGCCGCGAGGGCTCGGGCTCGTGTCCAGCCAGCGTTCCTCTCCATCACCATATGGACGCATGCATAGTCGTTACATGTGCGGGGTGTCTACGTTTTTCTAACAGTGTCCCAATGATCAATGATGTGCGGCGGCTCTACTTGCTCTCCTCGGCCTTCTTCTCCTCAGGCAGGGGGATGCGCTTGATCACGCGCGCGGGGTTGCCGACGACGACGGTGCGGCTCTCGACGTCCTTGGTGACGACCGAGCCGGCGCCGATGGTGACGCCGTCGCCGACAGTCACGCCGCCAAGAATGATAACGCCGCCGCCGATCCACACGTCGTTGCCGATGGTGATGGGCTTGGCCCACTCGGCGCCGTTGAGCCCGTCGCGCTCCTCAGGCGAGAGCGGGTGGCCGGGCGTGTAGAACTGCGTGTTGGCGCCGATCATGGTGCGGTCGCCGATGCGGACTGGCGAGGGCGTCAGCGCGGCGGGGGTGCACAGCGGCCGTCGTCACTTACTCGGGGCAACGTCGAGGAACGTGCAGTTGGGGCCGAGGCAGACGTCGTCGCCGAGCGAGACGTTGAAGCCCTACACGCTGTCAGCTACACTCGGGGCCCGGCACTACCCCGCTCGGCGGCGCTTCGCGCGCGCCTCGGTACTTACATATTCGCAGGTGAACGGCGCCGCGATCCACACCTTGTCGCGCGGGCCGGGGCGACACTCGACAAACTCCTTGAGCATGGCCATGCGCTTGCCGTTGTCGCGCTCGCGGTTGATGTCGTACAGCGTCTCGAAGCCGCGCACGCGCAGGCGGTCGAGGTACGGGTCGGACGCGAGGTACGGCCGGCCCGCGATCATCTCTTCCAGCTGGGCGTACGTCTCGCCCTCTTGCAGGGCGGGCGCGGTGGCGGGGGGCGTGAAGGGCATTGCGAGGGCGGCTGGGGCTGGGGGTGCTGGGTCGAGGGAGAAACAAGCTGGACGGTCGTTTGCAGCGTTGAAATAGTTGTTGCGCGCGACGGTGGAGCACGCCGCGGGGGACCCACTCGCCGACGCGGCACAGCTTGCCGGGCCAAGCCTCGGCAGGTTTCCGACAACCGCCCGATGTGCCACGCACGACTGCTGCCACGCCGACTCGACGCACAGCTCGGAGAAGCTTCGGCGCGGGATAGGGCTCGGGGCTCGGTGCCGAGCGCGCCGTGCTCGGCTATGCGATGCGTGTGTGTACAGTGCTGTAAGTGCTTAACGAGTGCGGACAGATGTGCGGTGGTAGAGAGAGGGGCTCGGAGGGGTCCGATGTGGGGTGGCGTGGTGGACGCTGGACACCCGTGGCATTACTGCCCGCAGCGCAGTGCCATTGCAATCAGTCGCCGACGCGCCGACGCGCCGCGCGCCGGACCTTGCTGCTGATCGGCGCTGCGGGGCCGGCAGGCTCACACGGACTGTGTACTGTGACTGCCTCTTGCATCTCGTCGCGATGGACATTTTATATACGCTCGGCCGCTCGGCCTCGCCCTCGTCTATCGTACACCGGCTGCTCTCGCCTACCGCGCCGCTTCAATCAGCCACGCCCCCGCGCTAGCACGCACACCCCGAGCTGACATGCTCGGACCCGGCGGCGACGGTATCCCGTCCAAAGACAAAGTATCCGATCGTGTGGCCGAGGAAGATGGCGAAGAGGATGAAGCCGTTGTAGTACATTCCGAGGAGCATGCTGGGGGGCTGTTAGCGGTGGTTGACGCTCGAGGCCGACGCCCGTCGGCGGTTGTGTGCTGCCACTCACACAAGGAACGCGCCGGTAAACTGCACGCCGTACGCGAGCGCACGCACAAGCTGCTGCAGCAGCGTGGGCTGGACGAGGCCTACGGGCCCGCCCTTCTCCGACGCGGCGGCGACGCGCGCAGCGACGAGCTTGCGGTCGTATGCGCGCGCGGCGGCGCGCACCGCCTCGATCGCCATGCACAGGAAGAAGACGCCGACGACCGAGCCGCCGAACATGGCCTTGGTCTTGACGTGCCACGACTTGGAGAGGAAGCACGAGTCGATCGTGTTCCAGTTCCAGAGCATCGAGACTGGGTGGTTAGCAGATGCAAGTGTAGCAGCGGGCAGAGCCCGACTCACTCTTGCACGAGCTGCCGCCCATGCTGTGGCCGCCACCGCCGTGGCTCATGGCCGCGGTCGCGGTCGACGCGGCAGCGCTCGCGGTCGCCGTCATGGTCATGTTGGCCGCGTCGTCGTGTGCGTGTCCCGCGTGGCGGGCAACCTGGGCGATGTAGTTCATGGCTGGTGCACTGGTGGTGGTGTCGTGTTGTGGCTGGGAGTTTTCTCGAGCAGGTGGTGCGTGATGCGTTGCCACACCTTGACGACCTAGTCTTAAGTAGCCTCGAGTTTGTTCTGTGCTAGCACCAGCCTCGCAACCCCCGCCCGCCTTGGCACGGCCCAACCCCCTTCCCACTGGCTGCTGCGCGCGCTTCTCACACCCCGAAACCGTCGCTCCCCTCGCCTGGTTATCGCTCGTCGGTGTGCACGGGGACACGGAACAACTGGCTCCGGGTCAACTCGCTGGCAGTTCCGAATGCCAAGCCCGACATAGTCGCGCTCAAGAACGAGGCATTATCGCAAAACGCGGGGCTTTCGAACTTTCAGAACATTCTCCCCGCTCGCCCCTGAGGCATTTGTGGACGGTGGACGCTGCTTGTGCGTGCTTAAACTGTTCATTGTCCACGACTGCCCTCCCGATAGATAATCGCCCATCCATCCGCAGCAAGGGGTCGCATCATGCACCGCAGCATGTGTCCAGCACTGTCCACCCACCCATGCCCACACCAGCCAATCCAAACTCTATGTGCATGCAATGGTATTCAAGCTACGCCTCTCTCCGCCTAGTCCGCCTTGTCCTTTGGCCGCCGCACCTCCTCGTCGCTCACGCTGTCGCGGAAGCGTCCGGCGCTGCCGCTCGAGCGGCGACTCGACTGGCCGCTGCGGCCATGGTCGCGCTCGCCCGCCTTCTTAAGCCCGGTCGCCTCATCGTCATCGTCGCTGTCGTCCGAGTCGTCGCCCATGGCAAACACCACATTGTCGTCGTGGATCTCGCGACGCACACCAGAGCCTGCTGACGGGCCATCATACAGCCGGCGTCGCTCGTCCTCGTCGCCTGGCTCGCCGTGGACGTGCTGGTACTCGCTGTCCGGCTCCAGCGCGAGCCCCTCGGGGCGGTGCTGGGCCAGCGCATCAATCTCGTAGTCCTCCGCATCCGCCTCGTCCTGTGCCAGTTCGGTCGACATGGCAAACCGCACATTGTTCTCGGTCGGGCGCCAGAGCCACGCAATGGACGCGAACACAGCAAGGTAGATTAGCGCCAGCGACGCGTCAAGCAAGACCCAGCGGTACTTCCACGTCCTTGGCGCGTAGTCTTCGTCGAGGCGGTTGGAGAGCGAGATGGACGAGATGACAAAGAAGGCCGCGACGGCAATCACAGCCATAATGAGGATGCGCCACAGGTTCTGGAACATGGACAGCTTGAAGTTTTGCTTGCGCTGTTGGAGGTGCAGGATGGTGCCTGATGGGTCAGACTACGCAAAGTTCAAGCTACCCACCATTCAGACTGATGATGATCCACATGAGGAAGGCAGTGAGCGTGAGTGCGAGCGGGAAGATGAACATGATGACCATGATCAGCGCCGCGCTGTCGATCTGAACCTTGACAGTTCCGACGGCGTACATGACTTTGGTGTCAGCTAATCTTAGGCCTCAACTAGCTCACCTCCAAAGACAAAGTGGAAGCCAGTCAGGAGCCAGACACGGTACATGACGGTGCCGAGCGACGGGGTCACCACCGACAGGCCCATGGCGACGATGAGGAGCAGGAAGAAGGACAGCGAGTTGCGTGCGGCGTTGAGCACCGAGATGAGGATCAAGAACGCCGTGCTGCCCGCACCAGAGCCATGCTTGTTGATGAAGCGGTAGTACGCGAACAGGGCGAGCATCTCGATCACCAGGAAGACAATCGTGCCCGAGATGTAGTACTGCATCGGCAGCAATTCGCGGTAGTGCTTGGCGCAGAGGATTCCCCAACCGATGGCGAGGAGGACGTAGACGATGGAGAGCAAGCCGTAGAACTACATAGATGTCAGCGACACACTGCCGGCAGAGTCTCCACTTACCCCGATCTTCGGGTACTCAGATGCAGGGAGCTCGCCCTTAAACTGGTTGCGGAACTCCACCTCGCCGGTGTATGCGCCGTGCACGTTGCTATTCTGGCGCTCCTCAACCCTACGGTCATGGTTGACCAGCGTGATGGGCACCACGCCGACGCAGTAGTAGCCCGTCTTGGGGACGAGGTAGTGGATAGGCGCGCTGTAGGTAAGGCTACCGCCGCTGCCTCCAGATGCCTCGACGTGGGGCTTGGACGTAGTCTCGTCGTCGGCGGGCTTGGGGGCCTCGGGCGTCGACGGCGCTGGGTCCGCATGCTCCTCGTCGCCGTCGTCGGTACCTTGCGGAGCAACATTCACCGGCCCGCCCAAGGGGAGGCCGTTGGTGGGCGGGTCACCGACGCTCGACTCCTCCTCGTCCCCGTCGGCATTCTTGGCCTTGTCCTGGTCGGCAAGGGCCTCCGGCGGCCACTTCCCGCCCGCGCGCTTGGCGCTCGTGCTAGGCGACTTGTCAAACTTGACTGCAGCAGTGTAGATGGTCGTCGAGCTGATGTTGCGTCCGGGCGGGAGCGTGAGGATGAACTGGCCCAGCTGATCCTTGGTACACAGGCCGTTGCCCAACGCCGAGGTCGTACAGATGTACGTTTTCTGCAAGGTTGGTCAGGAATGCGCTCGCTGCTGCGCGACACGACTACGCACTGGGTGGTCGACGAGCGTCTCCTTGTCGTCCTCGTGGGCGCCGAGGAAGCCTGCGTCCTCCCACTCGTAGATGACAAGCGATACCTGCCCTTCGGAAGAGCTGTCAAACGACACTGGTTGTCAGCACGGCGCCGACCAGACGACCCACCGTCGATGTACGCGTCCTTGCCGCCGTACATGCCGTTGCACACCTCTCTGAACTCGTCGGTGTCCTTGATTTTCGCTGGGGCGTCAATGAAGGCTGTGGAGGCTCAGTGACACTCACCCTTGAATGAGAGGGCACTGCTGGCCATGCCCAGCGCTCCCAAGACGGCGATCGGGAGGGAGAGCCTCATCGTGTCGCGCTGGCCGAGTAGTTGAGCTGGTGGGAATTAGGTGCAACCGAGGGCTGCTGTTTTGGGGTTATGATAGCTGCGGTGCCTCTGTTGCCGCTGAGGCCACGTCGAGAACAAGACTGTGTCGATGAGCTAGACTTGATGAACAAGTCAGTGAATGACCACAAGGTAAGGGGCGCCCGATCATCGATGACAAGTACTGCGTCCCGCCAGTCGCGACGACGACGACGAGGCGCGGCGCGCGCAGCCGCCCGCCGCCCGCTGGAATGTTGCCACGTGAAATGATGCGCGAGGCGCGAGGCGTATCGCGGGCCTCGGATTAGGGTAAGAGGATTGGCGGATTAGCGGGGCCAAACGCGTGTGATGGGAGTTTGTAATGCCAACTAAAGCGAGCTAGCTATGCCTTCGTCTAAGTGGCTGTCTGTTATTGGCAAGCTGCTTCTATTTCAATAGCAGCTTAGTGTCCTTTACAAAGGCTAAAATGCAAGGAAGTCGATCACGTCCTTTGTTGTTGTAGTGCAAACGAGACACTGTGGTGCAAACAGAGCTATCATGCCCGACCCAGGTGTGATGCAGAACACGGCAGTGCAGAGTTTGAGACGCTTTGCTACATGACAAGATGTTGCTGAACGCGATGGAACACGACGGCGGGGGTTGCTGCTCGCTTGACCACCTCCGGCCGCCGCCTTGCCCTCTCCGGCCCACTCCCACCACGCCGGTGCCTGCCTCGTACACGCTTTTCAACTTTCCACAGCGACCCCGCCCTCGTGTTTGTTCCATTGCTCACACCACCAACAATGACCCAGGACTCGGATCTGCACGCTTCGGTCGCCGCGGCAGTGGGCAAGGCGTCGCCCGCGACGTCAAGCTCGTCGGCAGCCTCCCCTCCCCTCGACGACGACATTACGCCCTTCCCTTCTCCCATGCTCTCGGCCCGGTCGCTGGCTGGCCTGTCGCGTGAGTGGCCCGCCAAGAGGCGGCTGCGTGCCCCGTGTGCAGTGTGCGCAAGCACACACGCGTGTACGAGAGGGATGGCTTGTAGAGGTGTGCAAACGCGCGCGCAGCGGCCACCATTCCCCTTGGCCTGAACGGCACACACACACAGGCACACCTACTCTGCCGCACTTGCCCCGACTTGCTGCTGACCAACGCACAGTGTCGTCTGATGGAGAGCTCGAGTCGGAAGTTGACGAGACGCGCGAGGTCACAGACGCGGACCGGGCTGCCGCGCTCGAGCTGAAGACGCAGGCGAACAAGGCGTTTGGCGCAAAAGACTTTGCGCGCTCCATCGAGCTGTACACCGAGGCGATTGCTCTCAACCCTCACGACGCAACATTTTGGAACAACCGGGCAATGTCAAAGGGCAAGATGGAAGAACACGGAGCTGCCATCGCCGACGCCACCAAGGCCATTGAGATCAACCCAGACTACGCAAAGGCGTACTACCGGAGGGGTGTGAGCTCGCTCGCCATCATGCGGCCTGGGGACGCGGTCCCCGACTTTAAGAAGGCGCTGGTTATCGAGCCCAGCAACCGTGTTATTCGCGAGCAGCTCAACGCTACCGTCAAGCTCGTTCGCAGGATAGAGTTTGAGAAGGTGAGTGGGGTGATGGAAAACAGGCGGTGGCAAGGGCGAGTCGGGCGACCAGCCGGTTGGATGGGGTGGGACTCCATGACGCCGCAAGGTCCAAGCGCCGGCGGACCCGCGCCACCCCCAAACACAGCTGGCCGATGTGCTTACACTTGCAGGCGATCAGCGTTGGCGAGACCGAGACGGCGTCTCAGCGCTGCATCACGGCCATCCAGCAGGGCGCGTGCCCTCTCGACCCATCCCGCTCCGACGACATACCACTGCCGATTGTCCCCGAGGACCCCGCGGCGCGTTACACGCCGACAAAAGAATTTGTCGAGTCCATGATCCAGTTCTTCAAGGACGGTGGCAAGCTTCCGAAGCGTGTCGTGTGGGAGATTGTTCTTGGCGCGAATGCGGTCGTGTCGGCCGAGCCGAGCTTGGTCGAAGTCACGGTGCCTGAAGGAGTGACCTGCGACATTGTCGGTGACAGTGAGTTAGTAGTCGTTGTGCGATACTGACCTGGCCTCAGCCCACGGCCAGTTCTATGACCTGTGCAACCTGCTTTCCATCATCAAGCCTCCGTCCGAGAACCATATGATTGTGTTCAACGGCGACTTTGTGGACCGTGGTTCTTGGTCGGTCGAGGTGGTCCTCACGCTGTTCGCGTACAAGTGGCTGTACCCAGACCGTGTCTTCCTCAACCGTGGCAATCACGAGACGAACGACATGAACAAGGTGTACGGCTTTGAGGGCGAGTGCAAGGCCAAGCACGGCGAGATGACGTACAAGCTGTTCGCCGATGTGTTTACGTCTCGTGAGTGTTGTGCGCGCTGGTGACGTGGTCTCGCTGACAGCCCAGTGCCTCTTGCTACCCTCCTCGAGGCATCTCAGACGCCCTCCAACCTCAAGTCGGAGGGCTCGCAGCCGGCCATCCTGTACGAGGGCAAGAAGCGCTACTTTGTTGTTCACGGCGGACCGCCCGTCAGCCAGGACGGTGTTCTGCTCGAGGAGGTCAAGAAGATTGACCGCTTCGGTCGCCAGCCAGGACAGGAGGGATTAATGTGCGAGCTGCTGTGGACGGACCCGCAGGAGCAGATTGGCCGCGGGCCATCGAAGCGTGGTGTGGGTCTCGGCTTTGGGCCCGACGTCACACGGCGATGGTGTGAGCTTAACAAGATCACGGCCGTCATCCGCTCGCACGAGGTGCGCCAGGACGGCTACGCGATCGAGCACGACGGGCTGTGCATCACGACGTTTAGCTGCCCCAACTACTGCGACTCGACTGGCAACCAGGCTGCGTATGTCAAGATGCAGGCGGACGGTCAGCTGTCATACCACCAGTTCGCGGCTGTTCCGCACCCCGACATCAAGCCGATGGCGTACAGCTCTGGGTTTGGCGGCATGATGGGATTGTAAGAAGGTAATAGCATTGACGGTAGGCGCCACTAGCATTATGCATGTCGGTCACATTGTTGCATGCATCGGGTCGGCGGGCGGGGCGGCGGCGGGGAGGAGGCTTGGCGGGGGCCGTACGGCTTCCGAGAGAGAGAGTCGTGCGATGTTGGTGGTGGGCGGGCACTGTGGCAAGTGACGAGGCATGAAACGATGTGCCCAGCCAATCTCGAAACAAAGCTGCACAAACGACGACGCACGCCTCCACACCGCACACGTCGTCGTCATTCTCAGAGGAGGCTATAATGCATGACAACAATGATAGACACGAAGTCCCAAGATGGAGTAGTATACAGTGGAGTGTGTGATATGGCTGCTGACAGTGTCCGTCGCGACGTGTTGTTGTTTTGGCATGTTGGTGCCTGTTGCGCGTTACCGAGAATAGCTGACGCGGGGTCTGGGCGCGGGCGTCAGCGTCTGCGGAAGCGACGGGATCCGCGGCAGCGGTCACTCACGACGTGGACTCTGGGCTGTGGTTTATGAGGATGCCCTTTACTGGGGACTCGAGCGGCGTGGTAGCGGACAGCGACGACGGCGAGCGCGAGCGGGCGGACGCGTCCTTCATGTTCGGCGCCGTGACGTTGCGGCGGAGGCTCGGCTTGCGCATGTGCATTGCGCCGCGGAGACTGAGGGGCCGGTTACACCTGCGCTGGGCTGCGCGGCGGGCCTCACGCTCGGCCTCGTCGCGCGCGCTCTGCGCCTCGGCGACGCACTGCCGGCACTCGGCGACGGGGGTGTAGTGTTTGTGGTGGACGATGAGCTCGGCAAGCAGGCCGACGTCGCCCTCGGCGCGGTGGAGGACGTCGATCGCCTCGGACCGCTCGAACCCGAGCGAGATGAGCCGCTCGATCGTGGTCGCGATGAGCGGGTCGTCGGCGGGCGCGGCGGAGCGCCGCCACAGCTTGGCTACTGGGGTGGGGGTTAGTGGCGCGGCGCGGTGCGGTGGGGCAGTGGGCGCGACGACGACGTACACATTGGCGACATGGAGGTATGGGGCGGGGTGGGGAAGCAAGTGTCAAGGAGGGGACAGAATCATGAGGCTGCTGCTGCTGCGGTGATGGTGTGGACCAGAGGCGAGGATCTTGGCATGAGCGCAGTGCGTTCGGTCTACTTAAGCAGTGGTGTAAAAATGGAGTGGGCGCAGTGCAGTGACGGTGGTCTGGTCGCTGGTCGCTCGGCCCCCGCTTCCGATGGAACGAGCGGCTGATGGGTCGATGCCGATGGCCGGGGTCGCGACGCCGTCCTGGCAACTCAGCCAGCCGACGGTCAAGCCAAATCTGTCATGCCACCCGGCGACCCTGCGCCCGCCCTGCTCGTCTGCCGCCACCACGCGCCGTTCAACGCCCGCAGCAGGCCGTGCACTCGCCACGCTCCGTCCGTCCTCGCTCTCGCCGTTTTTAGCACTCTCGCATCGCTCAGACGGCCACTACGGCCCTGGTCATGTCAAGCTCGGTGACACACAGTCGGCTCCACCAAACCCACCACCCACCTAGATTGCAGCCGCCAGCCAAGCCAGCCCACCGCCCGCCCGCCGGGGATACGCAGGCCCGAGATAAACACCAATGCATCTGCCGCGCCGCTGCCGTCACCGCTGCCGCGTCGCACCCCAAAATCAGCAGCATCGGCGGCCCTCTGGCTCGTTCTGCAGCGGGAAGTTTCGGACACCTTGGTACACATGACCTCGGCATGACGACAGTACGGGACGCCGAGGCGCCCGGCGGCCATCGGTGCTGCTGCTGCAAGTGCATGCATGCATGCATACAAGCACTGGCTGGTGATATTCCCGCAGGCGGGCGCGTATCATGCATGCGGGGCGGGCTGCCGCGGCCAATGGCTGTGACGCTGTTTGTTTGTGATTGCTGAGCATTGTGCGAGGAGGCTAGGAGGCTCGTGACCGAAGTCTTCGGCGGCTGCCTTTGCCTCTGCGCTTGCGTTTGCGGTTGTGTTTGCCTTTGCATTTGCCTGTTGGCGCCACTGCTTCCCAAGACACACTGCACAATGTCCGCGACGCGACGCCTCTCAACAAACGGCCACTGACCCCGATTACAAAGGGAGAGTCAGCTGCTCACACAGATTCGACCAGATCCGCCGGTCACCACCTCTGCGGCCACTGCGCACGCACAATCCGATCGATGCCATTCCCCAGCATCATCTCAGATGTGTGCGCCTGCCAGCACAGCCTGCCAGCCAGCCAGCCGGGCAGATGCGGCACGCCGCTGATATGGGAACCGAGCAGCGATACGAGCGCGCAGGCGCGGGCGATCCAGGCGCAGCAGCGCTGCGAGTGTCTGCGGTGCAGGAGGATCTCAGTCATCAGATGGCAGATGTTGCCAGGACCGAGGCAAACCGAGGCCGTTGCCGAGGGAGAGGGTAAGCCGTCCCCGCGTCGTCGGCGGCAGCTACGCCCGTCGATACCGCCACTCGCCAGCCAGCGCAGGTGTGGTGGCCCCCACCTCCCGAATTGTCTTGGCACCAGACGACCACATTGTGTACGCCGGATGCACTGCACAGCTGTGACATTTGTGGGGAACGTGCATGCAAGTGTGACGCGCTCGCTCGGAATAGCGACAATCGCTCGCTCCCAGGCCGGAAAGACAGGCACGCACGCTCAATTCTGACCGCGGATCGGCCCTCGGCATCGGCCCCGAGATATGTGCGACGACGCGTGTTCATGTTGGTGCCGTGTGCGCTGCGCTGGGCGGATCGCGCGCGGTCTGCGCGGGGTGCATGCGCGTGTTGGTGTTCCGGCGTCTGGGAGTCTGGGGAGCTGGGCTCGTCGTCGCCGTGTGAGATACACTTTGGTGGAGTGAGATAGCGCGTGGTCGACCGCTTCGGCCAGCCGAGTGGGCCGCGGCGCGCGGTCTGTGGCGCTGCTGCGGTGCACTTGCCAACCTCGAGGCGGCACCGAGTCGTGCCCAGCATCGTGTCCGGGGTATGCGGGATGGAGTGGTGCGCGTGGTAGATGCTTTTCTTGACCGAGCCGTGTAGATCGCTACCGCCGGGGCGGCGGCACCCAGCAAGCTGGCCACCAGGCAGGTCAGCGCGCCGGCGTCGCCGCAGCCGTCGCCGACGACGACACTGATGACAGCAGCATGCATTCATTCACACGCACCCAGTTCATGGCTGTCTTCGTCGCGACGTGCAGCAGCACGACCACGCGGCGGCCGTCGGACCGACCGCCGCCATGACGCCGCAGCTGTGGAGCTCCCATCCTGCCACACTTATTCACCAACCCCGTGGGTCGTCATGGGGCTGCGGACACGCGCTGATTAAAGCCCGTTTTCGCCGCGTCGGCCAGCCTGCGTCCAGCGTCCACCGTTCCAACTACAGATCTGCCAAGCATGCACATGCGGATCGCAGCTAGCAACAAGCGAGAGTAGGGCTTGCTGCGCTCCGCCCGACGTCTTGGCACATGCATGCGGCGTTGGGGGTAGCCGAGGCGGTGCCATCTGCGATGATGATAAAACCTGCCACACCTTGTTGTTTCGTTTCTTCTCACCACCCGACACCACCGTGCACCACAACAACATGTCGCTCCACATCCTCGCCCGCGAAGAGCATACCCACGCCCGCGACTCGCCGTACGGCTACGTCCCGACGCTGACGACCACCGTGCCCTTCATCGCCGTCTTCGGCCTGCTCACCGCCATCCATCTCGGCCTCGGCATCCGATACCGCTACTGGTCGGCGCTGGGCACCATGGTCGCCGGCGGCCTTCTCGAGGTCATCGGCTGGGCGGGGCGTGTGTGGTCGTCCCAAAACCCGACGCTCTTTGACCCGTTCATCATGCAGACGACATGGTGGGTGGCGCTGAACATCGCTCAGACTAACCCGCCAGCCTTATCATCGGCCCAGTCTTCTTCTCGGCATGGGACTACACCATGCTCGGCGCGTGCATCGCGCGCATGGGCCCGCAGTTTTCTGTTCTCGGCGCAAGGTGGTACCTTGTGGTGTTCATCGTCGCCGACATTGTCTCGCTCGTGCTCCAGGCTATCGGCGGCGGCGGCGCGTCCGTCGCCGCGCAGAACGGCACCGACACGACCAAGAGCACCAACATTAGTAAGCAGCGTCGGCGTCGACTTGGACCGTCCTAACAAGTCTGCAGTGGTCGCCGGCATCCTGTTCCAGCTCGGCGCGACGTCCATCTTCGCCGTGCTTGCCGCCGACTTCATGTACCGCGTCATCTTCAACAAGCCGTACGCGTACCGTGAGCGCGCGATCGCAAAGGCACACGCCAAGGCGGCCTCCAAGGCCGCAGGCTCCGCCAGCGGCAGCGACACCGCCATCGAGCTTAACAACGCCGCGTACATCCCCGCCGAGAGCGTCATGTCCGACTCGTCCCCGAAGTCGACGGCGCCGCTCAGCCCCGAGGCGGGCCATGAAGCCGACCTGCGCGGCACCAAGCTCCTGCTCGCCGGCGTCGCGTTCGCGACGCTCATGATCGTCATCCGTGGCATCTACCGTGCGATCGAGCTGCTTCAGGGCTGGACCGGGTACATTATCACACACGAGGTGGGTTGCGCGCGGCGCATTGGCGATACATCTACTAACATCTTGCTCCAGCCCTACTTCATCTGGCTCGACGGCCTGCCCATGGTCCTGTGCATGACCGCGCTCGCGGTCGCGTACCCCGGCTGGCTCCTCACGCAGGGCCATGCCGGTGCCCTCTTCCGCGTGTAAAGAATAAACTTAGACAGCGTCCCCGTCGGCGCGGTGCGCAGGCCTGGGCACCGCCGACGGCCTGGTGGCGCGGAATGCGGACAATCGAGCAGTATAGACACAGACATGCATCCTTGTTGCTGCGTACGGCCGCAGCAGGTAAACACACACGCCAGCGTCCGGCATGCTATCGCGCACGCACGGCGACGCTGCCGCCGCTGTCCACCGTTCCCCTTGCCGAGGCGGTCTTCCGACGCCGTCTCAACTTTTTTTTTGGCTAGATAAAGCGCAGCGTCGGCTTTCTCCGGCGGCTGTTTCCGCAGCAACACCACAGGGGCCGCAATCTCGCTCATTTCTCGCTCATTTCTCAGCACTCTTGGAGCGCAGCGTACGCATCGGTATGCAACCTCGGGGAATGGTCTGGTTACCAAGCTGTGGAGTGGACGCACGCATCGCACGCGCGTCGAGCAAGCAACACGCTGCACTGAACGCCGTGCACGCCTCTCTCCGTCCCGTGGGTTCGAGCGCCGTGGCGTGTGCTCTCTCGACCGTCTTGGCACCCATCGCCAAGTGCCACCCACCACGCCGCGTTTCCTCTTCCGACATGGGAACGGCGCCAACGGCGCCATTGACGTCGCTGACGTCGCTGACGTCGATGGCATGCAGCATTAGCATGTCGAAACACGCAGCAACGCAATGTTCCTGCCGAGCGCAATGAATCACACTCACACGTGACGACATTCAAACGGTACGCTTCAAACCGTACTCTTCGTTGTCACTCACTCGCGTCATAATGACCTTGCCGTCGCTGCGCGGTTGTCACCCGCGCCGCAAGATACATCATCCGCAGTCATCCTGTCTGCATCTTCTCACGCCGGGTTGCCGAATTTGTCTCTCAGCTGGGACGAGCCGCGGCGGAGCCACCCCCTGCGCATAGATGGCGGACATCCCGTGCCGTGAGTGCGGGCACGGGCAGAGTTTGAGTGGAGGTACCTGGCGACATTGGTAGACATTGGCGTGCCTATTCTCGAAACACGCAGCCCGTGCAGTTCCAGTGCGCCGCGCTCAGCCGCGAATTTGCCCCCGCCCCTACGGCAGTCGTCCAGGGCGGCTGCATGTGCAGTGGCACCCCGGCGGGTCAATGGACAGGACAGGCAGCCAAGCATGCCGCCCCAGCCGGCAGTCGCGCAGCCAGTCCCACCACCACTCGCTCGCCCGTCGCATAGGCACGCCTCTTTTGCTGCTTTGTGCGGCACGGCGTGCCGGGAGCGCGAGAGCTAAACGGCGCCAGTCGCACCCATGCCTGCGTCTCTATCTCCCGTTCTACCAGATGGGTCGTGGGGTGCTGCTGCTGCATCTGCTGCATGCATGCGATCCACAAACGCTTGACCCGCGGGACAGCGCAGCATGCCCAAACGAAACGCAGGCCTGATACTTGGCGTCCCTCGAGACCAGCCACGTTGGTGGGCCCGCCGTCGGCGCAGCCTCATGAACCCATGTGTACTTAATCTGCCATGTTCTCAGCCCCCCGCGAGTCTCTCCCTCTCCCTCCCGACATTGTGTGCACCGCAGCCTGCCTTCACTGGAATCGGGGAAGCAAAGACTCGCATTCGCAGCAGCCATGTCCGAAGCCGTCCCCTCCGCCACGCCGACAGCCCTGCCACCAGGCATGACCGGCATCCCGCCCGGCATGCACCCCGGCGCAGTGCCGCCCAAGAACCCCAAGTACGCGCCGCGCCCGCCGTACGGGTACAAGCCGTCGCTCGACTCGACCGTCGTCTTCACGGCGACGTTTGGCATCCTGACTTTGATCCACCTGGTTCTGGCCGTCCGCCACAGGTACTGGGGCGGCCTGATCGCCATCACCATGGTCGCAGGCGGCGTGCTCGAGGTCATCGGCTGGTCGGCCCGCCTGTGGTCCCACTTCAACGTGCTGCTGTGGATGCCGTTCATCATGCAGACGACGTGGTGAGTGGGGCGAGTGCGGCGAGTTTTGTTTTCGCGCCACCCGACGCGTCGTCCACGCACGCGCCGCGCTAGTCTGTGCCTGTGCCACTCTGACACACCGCAGCCTTATCCTCGGTCCCGTCTTCTTCTCGGCCTGGGACTACGCCATGTTGGCGGCATGCATCACGCGCTTCGGGCCAAAGTACTCGCTCCTCGGCGCAAAGTGGTACCTTATTGTGTTCATCATCGCCGACGCCGTGTCTCTTATCCTGCAGGCCGTGGGCGGCGGCGGCGCGGCCAAGAACGCCAAGATGAGGCAGAGCACGACGACCAACACGCACATCAGTGGGTAGAGAAATCAGTTGCTGCCTTTCCTCCGTCCGCTCACACCCCAGTGCTCTCGGGCATCCTGTTCCAGCTGGCCGCGACGACCATCTTCGTCGGCCTCGCCGTCGACTTCATGGTCCGCGTCGTCTGGGACCGCCCGTACGGCTTCAAGACGCGCAAGGAGGCCGAGGGCCACGACCTGGGCTACACGACCCACTCGCGCAACTACTCGGCCAGCTCATACTCGCACGGCACGAGCTCGCACGGGCACGGCGGGCTCGGCTACAACCAGTACGCCGACTTTGACGCCAAGGAGGGCGGCGCAGGTGTCGCGCTTAAGGCCAAGAACGACCCGTGGCTTGGGCGCTCGCAGCTTCTGCTCCTCGGCGTCGGCTTTGCCACGCTTATGATCTACATCCGTGGCATCTACCGCACGATCGAGCTCGCACAGGGCTGGGAGGGCTACCTTATCACGCACGAGGTGGGTTTACAGACGCCGGATATCAGGCACCGCTGACACCCCCAGGTCTACTTTATCTGGCTCGACGGCTTCATCATGGCCCTGTGTATGATGGGCCTCGCTATCGCCCACCCCGCGTGGCTGCTCCCCAAGGCGACGGGCAGCATCCTCCGCGGCGGGCCGGGCATCATCGGGACGACTTCGAGCTCGACCACGCGGCTGACCACAGCATGATGCTCTACCCTGTAGTAGCAACTGTAGTTGTATAATATGTAGGAGGCATGGACGCTTTTTGCGTGTGGCTCTGTCCGTCTCTTCCTTCTGCCCGCCCCCGCCGCCCGCCCACCGCCCGCCTAGTCTGCTCATTTAACTCCTTGGAGCAGTAATGAGTGCGCGCATGATTGCATGATTGCATCAAAGACTCCAATGAGACCATCAGAAACTCCGCTCTCTCCGCCCCCCCCGCCCCCCCCCGCGCCAAGCACAGCCGAGCGCATGCATGCGGGGCCGTCCCGCATGCATACTCGCACAAGCCCGACGCCGTGCCGCCCGGCCCGGGCTCATACATAGAGCACACACACACTCCGAGCGAAGGAAAACCCATGTCCCCGCGCAGAACCCGCCCCGCCCATCTCCGTGCGTTTCCCGGTGTGCGTCGCGGGGCCTCACCGCCGTGTGGATGCCGCCGGCTGGGCGCCCGCAATCAATAAGTATGCACTCTGTGTGTGTGTCTCCTGTCCACGCTCCCATCACCACCACGACCACCACCATGCCCAAGCCCGAGCTCGAGTTTCTCAACACGGCCGCTGCGCCCGTCACGCGTGTCGGCGCCGAGGAGCAGTGAGTGGGGGACAAAGTTGCTACCGGCACCGAAATAGCTGACGCCGTTTCAGCACCATTCTCGCCAAGGAGTAAGCCTGGCCCCCACACACACGCTCACAGCAGCCCCAAAACCGGCGACGCGACCATAATTGTGCAGCTGCCCAAGGGATATGCGCAGGATGACTCGCCCCGGATCCACGATTTCTGGTGCGTAGCTAACTACAACGGGTTCGGCGGGCAGATGAGCGGCGGCGTCGGGATTCGCCCGGCTTCGTGTCCGTCCTGTCCGTCGCGCTGCCCGCCACTCCACCGCCGCTGCCGCCGATAACTCGCTCACCCATCCAGGGAAGAGGTCATCCTTCTCGACGGAAGGCTGTACGACCGAAGCCTCGACCAGTGGTTTGGCCCGGGATACTATGCGTGCCGCCCGCCCGGCATGGTCCACGGGCCGTATGATGCGTGTCCCGAGCGTGTGAGTGGCGGGGCTGCGAGCCGGGCATGGCTGACGGGACAGGGCGCGCGCCAGTTCATCAACATCCGCTACGACGCCGCGTACGAGGTGAGTGTTGCTGTGAGTGTGGGAGGTCGCTGTGTGGTTCGGGCGCCGGCGCCGGCGACATACCGACCATGCTGCCGCCCTCAGACACAGATTTGTGGGCTCCGGAAAATGAAGCCCACCGCTCTCCGCATAGCCCGACCCGATCAGCGCTGACGCTGCTTCCCAGGCTACCACGGCCGGCGCACTGCCCGCTGCCGCCCCTGCCTCTCTGGGAGCAAAGGCCGACGGCACGGCCGTCGCCAACGGCCACGCCCAGCAGGATAAAGGAGCGGAGGAAGCGACGACCGAGGGCGCACCAGGCCTCACTCGCCGCTCGCTTTCAAACACGTCGTCGTCGACCTCGCTCCCTTCGTCTCTCGAAGACTCGATTACGGCCCCTGCTACCCCTGCCGAGCCTGACACTGCGGTTCTCCCACCCAGCACCGACAAGATGGCCATTGAGCTCCAGCACCCCGAGGCGGTTGCCACTGTGAGTTACCCGGCTAGCACCAGCTGGCACCAGCTGCCCCCCACGTAACTCACACACACATAGCCCCTCCCGCAGTGGCCGTGGCGCCGCCTCATCCGCTTCGTGACCGAGGACGGCCGTGAGGCCCTCGGCGAGCCCATCGACAGCAATGTTGACAGTGGGTTAAGAGTGCCGTCTCGTCCCTAACCCACCTCAGTCGGCCTCGCTGTCGCCAAAGGAGCCGCTCTGCAGGCGGAGATCCTCGACGCAAAGTCACCATGGGACCTTGATGCCCGCCGCACCGGCGAAGTCGTCACAGTCAAGCAGGTAAGCTCTACTAGCTTTTACACCGCTCACACGACCCAGCTCCTCTCCCCGCTCACGGCCGAGCAGGTCGGCACGATCCGCGCCACAGGCCTCAACTATACCGACCACGCCCGCGAGCTCGGCCTGGCGCTGCCGTCAGTCCCCGCGCTCTTTTTCAAGCCGGCCGCCGCGCTCGCCAACCCCGGCGACGAGATCCCGGTCCCGACCATGGCGCAGGACGACGAGATGGACTACGAAGTCGAGCTGGCCATTGTCATCGGCCGCTCGGCACGGAATGTGACGGCCAAGAACGCTCTCGACTATGTGCTGGGTTGGACGTGCGCCAACGACCTGACGGCGCGCAAGCTCCAGGAGCAGTCGACGCAGTGGGGCTTCTGCAAAGGTTAGCACGTGTTGGGAACGGTTGTAAACGGCCGCGAGCCACGCAGCCACCGAGCCAAGACCTTCAGCTGATCCGCAACCAGGCTTCGACAAGTTCTGCCCCATCGGCCCGTGCATCGTCTCGACCACCGCGCTGCCCGACCCACGTGATGTGTCGCTCCACACATTCCTCAACGGCGAGGAGGTGCAGAGCGGCAGCGCCAAGAACATGATCTGGCACGTCTCAGAGTAAGTCAAGTCTAGTTGCCGCGCGACGTGTGCCCCCGCTGGAGTCCTCGCTTTGGGGCTGCGCTTGGTCCCATTTGGCCGCGCAGCCCCCATTTGGCGCTGAGCGCTTGCTAACACTAGTCAGAATCGTCGAGTACGTCTCCAGAGGCACAACGCTGCAGCCGGGCACCGTTATTCTCACCGGAACGCCCCCTGGCATCGGCCACTCGCGCGGACTGTGGCTGCGCGACGGCGACGAGGTGCGCTGCTCCATCTCTGGTGGTATCGGTAAGTGTCATGAATCCCGCGGCAAATATCGGGTCGGGCGGGGGTTGTCAGGTCGGCGGTGCCGTCGTCGCACCTGCCCGTCGTTCTCTCGCACTAGCGGCCTGTGCTGGGTGGGGTCAGGATCGCGGCCGACCCAAGCGCTGTGAGCGGCAGCGAGCTGACGCCCCGCAGGCACCCTCGTCAACAAGGTGGTGTACGAGTAGAGAATGATGTTGTACGAAGTGGCACTCGTGGGCTTGGTTGATGCGGACACCAACATTACTGTTCTGGAACCCGGCTGGGGCGCAGATCGCGGCGCCAACGTTTGACGTTATCTGAGCTAGTCATTGGCTGTTGAGGGCGGCTGGAATGTGGTTGTGGGCTGATGCATATGCATGTGGTGGGTAATCTGGCCTGGCCGATTGGCTGCGACACATTCCGCGTGCTAGGGGGATGTCGTTCTCGTTCTCGGCAGCGAGCCGACTGCGACGAGGGGCGTCGCTGCGGAGGTGGGCTGCCTGCTATTGTTGTCTGATTGATCGCCTTTCTCGGCTGCCGTGTTTCATTTCGGGCGCTGTGCGCGTACGAGTGCGCACTGTACGCCGCTGTGGTGCTGTACGTTGCGCGCTGTACGCCGCTTGCTGTACGCGCCGGGGCTTGCACGTTGCATGGTGGCACATCCAACCGTGTAATGAAGCTTTTGGCCTGGTGCTATTATTAGTTCATTAGGTTCCGCACCTGCTTTGACGAGTGCCGGCCCGCGGCGCACGGTGCCTATTCCAGTTTTTTGCAGCTGGCTTGCCGGCTGGCTGACGGCCTTTCGGCCAGCGTCATCACGCCCCCCCGCCTTTTCCACCCCTTCAACAGCCGCGATGCCGCCTTGCCCCCGCACGCAGCCGCAGGCCGCAGGCAGGCAGGCCTCGCAGCCGCCACAAACGTGGGCCCGCGTCGCGCGCGTCGTCGAATCAAGCGGGCAGCAGCAACGTGCCCATCCGCAGCCGAACAGAGTGCACGTTGATGATCATCACTACCGTTCTGCAGAAACAACAACTGCCCGTCCGTCCATCTTCGTGGCGACAATTAAACGGGTCACACGAGCTGCTTAGTGGCCTTTGAGCTGGTCGTGTGCTGCGATCCGCGCGACCCGTGGCTTGGAATGCACGCATTTGCCTGGTTGTGAGGTCTTGGCCCGGCAAGAAATACATGCACTGGGCGCGATGAAAGTCTTGGCGTGTGGACGGGTGTGGGTGCTGCGCGGGGCGTGCGGCGCGCGGTGTGTCGACTGGCGGTTCCTGAGCGACGAGCGACACCACGAACGTGTGGCTTAATCGGCCAATCACGACGCGCACAGCCCTCCCTTTCGGCAACTCGTTCAAAATCTGTCGGGCACTGCAGTAATCTGCCTTCAGCTGCCTGCAGCTGGACGAGCGACCCAGACGAGGCATGCGTGCGTGCATCCGCCCTGACATGGCGCCGTGCTCCTGGGCCAGGGCGCCCGCTTCGCTCGCTCGCTCGCTCAGCAGAGGGAGGTCACACGAGAAGCTAATTCTGCGCCGGGCCAAGGCTGCACGAGGAGCCATCGTAGCTAGCAGCCGGCCTCCGGCGACACTTTTTGCCAGAGTCGTAGGCCTACGCCAGCCTCGCCAGCCCAGCCAGCCAGCCAGACGCGGCCCTGCGCACCCACCGACGCTCTTAAGGAGGCAGCCCATCGCCTCATCCCCCCCCTCCCCATCTCACCCACGCCTTGTGCGACGACGCGCACCTCAACAAAAGAGACCAGCAGTGGCCTTTGGTTCCTTGGCTCCTCTCCTCCTCTTGTAGACGTCTGCCACACACACAACCCCAGGAATAATGTCCTTCCCCCCCGACCTCCACGACTCGGACAGGCTGCCCGACGCCGGCCCCCGCGACATCGACTTCCACACCGAGCACCCCCTCTTCAACGACCTGTGCCCCCAGGACTCGTACACCGCTGATGGTACCTACTGGGTGAGTCGTCGGTACTAGAGAGCCGAGCGGGCAGCAGCCTCGAGAAGGAGGCTGGCCCGTGCAGTAGTTACTCGCATCCCACCTTCCGCCCCCCCCACCCCCCCCAACCACCGCTGACACCCCCCAGGCTGACCTCCCCTTCGGCGAGCGCCAGAAGTGGGTCAACGCCCAGGCCAACGCCGAGACCCTCCGCGAGCTCAAGGTCGTCGGCGCCATGTTCAAGAAGGACCCCCTTTCGCCCGTCCGCGCCTACTTTGACCGTTACGTGGTGACCGGCTTCGGCATGTTCACCGAGGGCTACACCATCTTCTCGATCGGTAACCTCTCGTCCCTCTACTCGGCCGTCTGGCCCGAGTGCTGGTCCAAGCACACTGTCTGCGACAAGAACTGGGTCGCCGCTGTCTCGTACATTCAGATTGTCGGTATCATCTGTGGCCAGATCGGTGTCGGTATCGAGGGTGACTGGATCGGCCGTCGTGTCGGTCTCGTCCAGGACGCCCTCGTCATGACCCTCGGTCTCGTCATGCTTACCGCCTCGTGGGGTACCACCCTCAACGGCTGGGTCATCTGCTACGCCTGGTCCCAGTTCGTCTACACTCTCGGTGTCGGCGGCGAGTACCCCATGACCTCGACCACCGCCCTCGAGCACAAGCCCGCCTCGGGCTCGTCGCAGACCGACGACAAGCTCCACCGTGGACGCAACGTCGTTCTTGCCTTCCTTATGCAGGGTTGGGGCCAGCTCCTCAACCAGGGTCTCCTCATCCTGCTCCTCCTCATCCTCCACGGCGGCTCGACTCCCCCCTACTCGAAGAAGACGGGCCAGTGGGTCTTCCGTCTCTCGTTCGCTTTCATGCTTCCCTTCACCCTCTGGATGGCCTACCACCGTTACTACAAGCAGGTCTACTCGTCGGCTGCCCTCGCCCGCTCCAAGAAGAACGCCCGTGTCAACCAGTCGGGCTACGACCTCCAGTCGCTCAAGCTCGTCTCGACCCACTTTGGTGGCCGTCTCTTCGGCACATGCATGAACTGGCTCACCGCCGACTTCCTCTTCTACGGCGCCAAGCTCTTCGCCTCGCAGTTCATCAAGGTCATCTCGCCCAACTCTAAGGGTGTCATGACCGGCTGGCTCTGGAACCTCCTCAACGTCGGTGTCTCGCTCGTCGGCTACTACCTCGCCGCCTTCCTCGTCGACCACAAGTTCTACGGCCGCAAGCGCATGCAGTACATCGGCTTCCTTTGCTGCGGCATCCTCTACCTCCTCCCCGCCATCTGGTTCAACGAGCTCCGCTCCAAGGCCCACATCAAGGGATTCCAGACCATCTACTTCCTCGCCTCGTTCTTCCAGCAGTTTGGCCCCAACTGCACCACCTTCCTGCTTGCCGCCGAGATCTTCCCCGTCTCGGTCCGTGCCACCGCCCACGGTCTCTCGGCTGCGTCGGGCAAGCTTGGTGCTCTTATGCCTGCCGTCATCTACAACTACGTTTCCGACCACACCAAGTTCTGGATCGTCTGCTGGTTCGGCTTTGCCGGCTGGATCATCACCCTCCTCTTCACCCCCGACGTTACCGGCCTTGACCTCCGCGAGCAGGACCGCTACTGGGCATTTGTCCGCGAGGGCCGTGCCGCCGACTACCACGGTATCGCCGTCCACCCCCGCCACCTTTCGTGGTTTGAGCGCTTCATCCTCAAGCGTCATCTTGCCTACGACCCCGAGCTCGACCGCCAGCAGCGTGTCAAGGAGCTCCGTGTCATGTGGGAGGCCCGCCAGGCTGCCCAGACCAAGGAGCAGACTGGTGTCGATGCCATCCCTGCCCACGACGACGACGAGCTTTCTTCGACTGCCCACTCGTTCTTCGAGCGCGAGATCCAGACCCAGGAGAAGCGTGTCGGCCTCCGCCCCGAGTAATTACTAGATTCCTTTTGCATCTTTCCGGACATAATAGGGCCGTTAACATACGGCCATGCATCAATAGACATATGGCGCATAGACATATGATGTGAGATTAGACATATGACAAGTGGGGTAGGAGGCAAGTGGGAACTTTCGTCGCCCACTGATTTCTCATTCACTGTAGAGTAAAACAGGGCCGATCACGCAGCAAGAACAGCACGTTGGTTCAATCCGCGTCTCTGATCGATGCCTGCATGGCCTACGGCTCCCGAAAACAGGAGCATAGGTCAGCTCTCGAACAACACCAAGATCAACCCATTCGCCACAAGTCCCGCCACACACGCTGCGTGAGTGTTCAAAAATACATCGGCAATTGATATGTACGAGCTAGATCCAGGGGCCGCCGGTCTACGGGCCGGGCGCGGCAGCCTCCTCGGGGTGGGCATTGCGCCAGTCGAGAGCCTTGACGACGGTGTACAAGCTGGCGGCGTGTGGTGTGAGCGGAGATGGCCGTCGGTTCGAGGCGGGCGGGCGCGGCTTGGTGAGGATGTCTGTCGCACTACACCACACCGCGCATCCCGAAACCGCTACTCACGTGGTAAGAATCGGGACGGGGACGCCAAGGCGCTGGCCCTCGCGGACCGGTGTTCCGAGGATGACCTGGGTGTGTCAGTGTTGCTTCGATCTCGCTGCAACCGGCAGCGCCGGCTCGCCCGGCCTGCGGCCGTGCTTCGCTGCTCACCTCCACCTCCATCGGCCTGCCGGCCTCGTTGTCAAACATCATCGACGAGGGCAGTCCGGGGCCGCCGACGGCCTGGCACTGCTTGAGCAGGTCGGCCTCAGTGCCGTCGGGGATGGTGAGGCCCTTTGCGCGCGCGACGGCGACGACCTCACCCATGAGCTGGAGCGCAAAGTCCGCCGCGCCAGGCGACGAGGCAAACAGGTGGTTGGTGCGGACGCGGGTGACGGTCGTGAGCGAGTTCCACGCGCAGTTCCTGTGGCCAGTTAGCTGGCCCCGAGCGCGGGGGGGAGTGTAGACCCACCACACCACCTTGATCCAGCGCGCGCTCTGGATGTCGTCGACGACGTCACAGCCGCCCCCGCCGGCCTCGAGGAGCTTGACGAGGCGGTCGAGGCGCGCGCGCTCGTCCTCTGGCTTCTGGCTCTCGCTCGCGTCCACGCCGATCGTGAGCGACTCGCGCGCAAACTGCTGCACGCGCGGCACACCGGCGTCGCTGGGGGGGAGCACCTTGGCGCCGGTCCACACGACGGCCGAGATAATCGTCGTGTCGGGGAACGCGGCGTGCAGCGGCGCCTCGGCGCCCACGCCGTTCTGCAGCAGCACGATCGAGGTCACGCCGGGCGTGATGACGGGCGCGAGCGTCTCGGCGAGCGAGGGCTTGGCGTCGAGCAGCGCCTTGTTGGCGCACAGCACTGCACGGGTCATTGTTAGCCTCGGTGAGCCGAGTCGCGGGTTATTGTTGGCTCGCCGCGCGGAGTTGCGCCGCGCCGCCCCGCGCCACGCCGCTGACACCACGCACCATAGTCAAACACCTTGCCGCTCGCGGCCGCCTCCTTGGTGTCGCGGTAGACACCGTCAAACACGAGGTGGTGGTTGCCAAACTTCTCCGACTCGAGGTCGAAGCCCTTCTCCTTGACGGCGGCGTAGTTTGAGCGCGCGACGACCGACGTGTCGACCTCGCCCGAGCGCGCGAGGATGGCCGCGTACACGCCGCCGATGGAGCCGAGGCCGAAGAGCAGCGCGTTGGGCTTGGTGGACGAGGAGGCGGTCATGGTGGTGTTGGTGGTGGTGCTCGAAAAGCGTCGAGATGTGCAAGAAGAGAAAGAGGCAGTGGACAGCGAGACGAGCCCGAGACGCAGCCGAGGTGCTGCTGTATATGTCTGGAGCTGGAGTCGACGAACCGGTCCGGTGTTGCGTGCAGCAGAGTAGCCGCGAGATGCCGCTCGGGTATACGCGACAGGGGTCACGCGTACGAACATCAGTGGGTCTCGGTCAGCACGCTGACAACGGCGATTGACGCTGGGGCGGGGCGGTAACTGGCGGAGAGGGAGGAGCAGGAGCGCGGGTGCGGGTGCGTCAGGCTGGCGATGTGGGCGAGCGTGCAGGGTGCAGCAGCAGCGCGTTAAGTACCGTACTGCGTGCAGCTTGCTGTTGTGGTGGACGGGGACGTGGACGCTGCTGACACGGACGGTGCACGCTCGCTCGCTGCTGCGCTGCAGTGCTGAAAGGTAATCGGAAGCCAAGCAAGACACGGGACAGCCGCACGGCCGAGTCTCATCCGCCGCGCCACGCTCGCTCGCTTGGTGCTTCGTGTTTCTCTGGTGACTGACCTGGCCTCCAGCGGCACGGCTGGAGCTTGCAGGTGGACGCTGGAACATGCGTGTAGCGCGGTTCCAGCGGTGCCCCCGTGTCGTGTACGGTCCGTATGCGGGTCGTGTGCGCCCGCCGCCTGGGCGGTGGCCGTGGCCGCGATTGCGGGATGCCGGTGAGCCGCGGTGAGGATATCGCCAGCGCTGGGCCAAGCTGCTTGCCAAGTCTGTACCATCCGAATAACACGAGGCAACGCGGCGATGCAGCTCGCAGGCGCACGGAACATGACCAGCACAAGCCCAGCACGTCATTGCCACTCGCCCACACTCGGCCTTTATGATGGCTGCATAACATGAAACAACGAGCCGCTAGCGAAACTCGGCCAACTCAGTCGGCCAGCCGGTATCTGCGTAAAACTACAGAGATGAAGGGAGGTGTCCACGAGGAGAAAGGATAAGAGATGCCACAGGGATGGGTGGAGGGTGGTGTGGAGGGGAGTCGCGAACTGTGACGTCTTCACAGGGGTGGCGTAGCGGCGCGCGGTTTCAATGTTGTTGGGAGCCAAATACGAGACGATAACAGCCAGGGCGGCGGGCTCACTCCCACGGCCCCGAGAAGCCTGTAGCGACGATGCAGATGATTGGTATAAGTGCGTTGGTAGTGGTGGTACGATGATTGTGTGCGGGATCTGGGGTGGGATAGAGAAGCTACGACTCCTTGCGGAATTCTGACGCGTAAGTGCTGCTGCTGCTGCTCGTGCACCATAACACGACTCACCGACCAACACAGAGTAGATCTGGTTGAAGGCCATGTAGATTTCCTCGCGCACCTTGGCGCCGGTGAGGACAATCTTGCCCGAGACGAAGATAAGGAGCACGACCTTGGGCTTGATCATGCGGTAGATGAGACCGGGGAAGAGCTGTCGGGTCAGCTACGCGTCACAACAGCACACCCACTTCTGGCTCATAACTGCTGAAAGCACCGTGGCTGAACGCAAGACCCTCGAGACGGATGGGGAACTTAACGTCACAAGAGCCGACAATGTTCTGAATCTTGAACTCGGCAAACTTGGCCTCAAAGCCCAGCTTTTGAATGATACGCGCATACTTGCGAGATGCAAGGCGCGAGTCGTCCTCCGACTTGGCACCGGTCACGACCATCTTGCCCGACGCGAAGATCAGAGCCGTCGTCTTTGGGTCACGGATACGCATGACCACGGCGGCGAAACGCTGCGGGTGTTAGGTCCTCGCATCGACGTTGATATTGCCTCGCATAACGCGACCGTTCACTCACCTTGGGGTTGTACTCGGCGTTGCGCGCGTGAAGCGCAATCGTCTTGAGGTCGAGACGGCACTCGAGGTTCACAGTCGCGACAATGTTCCTGTAGACACAAACACAGACACACACACACAAACACACCCCCGGTCAACGAGTGCACGACAACCACCGCGTCAATACCCACTGGAGTACGGGAACGAGGCCCTGCACAGCCGTGATCTCTGGCACGCTCGCTGGCGGGCGGATGGGGGGCGCGCCCGTCTTGCCGTACTGCTCATCCTTGGCCTCCTTGTCTCCGCTGGCGCTGCTCGTCGCGACCGCGTTCTTGTCGCTCGACGACGACGCGGTGGGAAGGGCGAGGGACATGGTGCTGCGCTAGAGTGTCGGGTGTTCGACGGCGAGAAGGCGGTCTCGTCTGTGGGCTGTACTGCGCCGGTGGCGAGCCAGACTGAGAGAGAGTCGGACAGTCGGTTTTCAGGGGCGGCTGGCACTTTCCGCGGCGGTATTGACGTCTGGGCGGATGCCGATACGTGCTGGGGTCGTGGGGGGACGGTATGCCAGCGGTCTAGAGTGGTTTACACGCGGATGCTTGATCCTGTGTTGTTTGTTGGTTGATGAGAAATCGACGGCAGTGGTGAGTACGAGGTGTTGGCCGACCAAAGGCGGCGACGGGGGGGACGGGGGGGGGAAGAAGAGCCTGGCCCCTTTTATATATACTCCCGGCTTGTGGCGCCCACTTGGGCTGTGAACTACAACAAGCTGCATGCCAGCGCGAAAAACGGTCACATCATTGTTTGGCCCACGCTGCATGCCGCGCACAAGGTCCATCACAGTTCTGCACTCACATACGCATCCATGCAGTTGGTAGCATTACCACTTCTGCATGCCCCAGTGCTCTATCAGCGGTCCGAGGCGACGCATACGGACTGGCAGCCAGGCTCTAGGGCAGCCACAAGCCCTCGTAGCCCATTTCGGCAGCGGTCAGTGCTTGGCACCGACGACTGCGCGACATGCAATGGGTGGCAACACCAACCGCGGGCGTGGTGACTGCACCGCCGCTGGCACACACACTCGAGCGAGTACAGCAACACAACTTGCTACACAATGGTGTGTGGCAGGAACAACACACACACGCTTCTTCGCCTGAGTTCTGGTCACACGCTCACAATCACTGCCGGTAGCGGTGCAGGCATGAGCTTTGTCACAGCAGGTCCACTACATTGTCCATGAAGATGGAATTTACCACCCATTTTGAGCTGCATTCCCAAACAACTCGACTCGGAGAGACCGGACCAGCAAGGGTATTGGACTGCCGCTGGCCGTCATTGAGACCTTGGCGTTCAGCAGCGCCGTCCCGACGCGGAGGTTTGCTTTGCCCCAACCTCTACATGCTCAACGACAATCCACACCAGCATCAAAGGTAACAATGCATACTGGGCACGTTAGCACAGCCCCACCCACACACCCGCAAACTCACTCATGTCATCTACAATAGGGTCATCGCCCGGCGCATGTTGGTATCGTGGGGCTAGTCGCTGTCCGACGCGACGTCGTTGGGGTCGATAATGTCGTCGTCCTCTGTTGGGTGTCAGCATTATCCAGACCTCCGCCACCCACCCTCAACGACGTCTCCACTCGACGCCACCATCGTCTCGGCCAGCACACGGCGGAGCATGGAGCGGATCTTCTCGTCGTCCGATTCGGGGTCGGCGTTCTCGCTAAAGGGCGGGAGCGCGTCGCCTGGGCGCTGTCCGTGACGGTTCTTCACTCTGAGGCGTTAGCGATGACACTGCGGTAAGCCCCAACGCACAACTGATCGGCGCCGGCCTCGAGAAGCGAGCCAACTGTGGAGGTTAGATTACGGCGCGCCTGAACCTCACCAATGTACAGCCGCGCTGCTGGGTGGTCCTCATACTTCTGCCTGATGGCAATGTGGAGAGGCGTGTCGCCTTGCAGGCGGTTGCGGAGGTCTAGGTTAATGGTTTCAGCCTCGAGAAGGTGCTCGAGAACGTCGGTCGAGCCGTGGATGACGCTGCAGGCAGTGTTGTTAGCACCGCCTCGTCGCACAGACATTCAACGCCGACGTACGCATAATGCAATGCTAGGGGACGTCAGTACGAGTAGGAGTAGCTTTGCCATCGCCCCACTCACCGGTGTTGCCAAGGCTGTTTGGTCCGCGGTAGAAGGGAGGCACGGGATGAGCCGTGCACCGAAGCCTAAGTCGCGTCACCTACCCGTCTGCATAGTTTACGTCGTCGAGCTGCTCAAGCGCCGAGATGAGGAGGTCCTCATTGTCCGTCTTCGCCGCAGCGAGGAGCTGCTCGCCTGGGACTGTCAGCGGAGATGCATGAGCCCTAACGGCGGTTCGGCGGCGCGCCGGGGGTGCTCCGAGGCCCACGCGATCACGCCGGCAGGAGCTGAGGTCCGAGCCGTTGGAAGCACTTACTGGCCGATGCGCCGTCGGCGTGGTCGTCGTTGGGCGGTGGGGGCGGTGCGGAACGCGACGGAGCCGTGGTCATTGTTGGCGTTGTGTGATGGCGAGAAAGTAACCTGTCGTTGACTGAAAGATATGCCCGAGTGACGATGATGATGATGTCGTGTCTCGCCTGGCCGGCCCGCATAGCGGTGCGTCGACGACGACGACGACCGTGTTGCAGGCGATTAGGATTGCGCCAGTCTGGACCATTAGGAAGGACGAGGGATTAGGCAGGCACGGGTATTAGGATCAGCGTGGCATTCAATTCGCTGGGCGAGTGCCGCAGTTGGAGAGCCGCAGTCCCATTGCCGCAATTCGATACGTCATTAGGCGTCCACGCTGGGTGGCCGGCCAGCTGGGAGACCCTGCTACGACCTGGGGAAACAGCGGCATCGACGAGATTTACTCCTACTAGGTGGGGGGACACATCATTCACTCCTGTATCTTCGCTTCAGTCTTCATCGCGTCGCCATCATCTATCTCTAGTCACCACATCACACAATGTCTGCACCCCGTACACCGACCCTGGCGCGTGTAGAGTCTGACGAGGCCGCGGGCGGCAGCGGCCCCATCCCCTTCTCGCGGTATGTCTGTCTTGTCTTCCTCGCGGCCCCGCTGCTGACATCAACACAGCCCTCCCACACCGTCGCTCAACACTGAGGTATGCATCCATGCCGACGACCAAAGCGCTCACACCCCAGGCGCAATACGCGTTCGTCGGCCTCGGCGAGATGGGCAAGCGCATGGCCACAAACTTTGCTCGCTCGCTCATCGGCACCACCCACACCCCACTCATCGTCTACAACCGCGGTGAGAAGGGCCTGAGCAACTTCAAGAAGTGGGCCGAGTCCAAGGAGGTGCCCGAGTCGGCGTACCGTGTCGTGACCGACCTCAAGGAGATTGGCCGCACGTGGGTTGAGCGTTTGGGTGGTTGTATGCAGCGGCTGACAATCGTGCGCCAGCGCCCACCTCATCATCACTTCTATCTCTGGCGACGATGCCATCAAGGAGGTGTACGCTCAGCTCTTTGCCGGCCAGGAGGTGGGTCGCGAGTGTGGCACAGTGGCGATCAGCACTGACCCCCTGCAGGAGGACCCGTCGAAGAAGCAGACCATCTTTGTCGACACGTCGACGGTGGGTGCCATCATCTCCCCAAGGTCACCCGCTAATCTAACAGACCTACCCCACTGTCTCGGGTCAGCTTGAGCGTCAGGCGTCGGCCAAGAAGGGACGGACCTTCCTCGCCGCGCCCGTGTTTGGCGTGCCCCGCGCCGCTGAGAAGGCACAGCTCATCGTCGCAATGGCAGGAGACCTGTTCGCGAAGAAGGTTGCCGCGCACGCGCTCGTTCCCGCGATCGGCAAGAAGGTCATGGACCTCGGTAGCAATGTTGAGCGTGCCATGTCGTTCAAGTGAGCTCATATGGGACTTCGCACGCCGAGCTCACACACAGGCTTGTCGGTAACTCGCTCGAGCTCGGCTTCATCGAGCTCATCTCGGAGTGCTTCACGCTCGCCGACCAGGCCGGTGTCGGCTCCGACGCCCTCGTCGAGCTCATCCGCGAGCAGCACTCGTCGCCCGCACTCGTGCGCTACTCTGAGCGTATCACCAAAAACAAGTTTGACGCCGAGGGCGGCTTCAACCTCCACGGCGGCCTGACCGACTCGAAGCACATCCGCCAGCTGGCCGACACGTACAACGTGCCCATGCCGACGATGGATGTGGTGGGTCGATGGCGAGGACATGGTCGTTGTACGCAGCTAACACGACGCCCAGGCTCACCAGCACATGATCACTGCCCGCGCCCAGGGCGGCGACGAGATGGACTGGACCGCGCTGGTCGCCGGCACACGTATCGCTGCTGGCCTCCCGCCCTTCGCAGGCAAGGTGGGTAGCTCTCACCTGCTGTCGCTCACCCACGCAGACCCGCCTGGAGAAGTGGGAGGAGTAGGATAATTCTAGCAGACCTTAGTTCATTTTTCTTTGGAGCGGCACGCCTGAACTGGGCACATTATGTATCGCCTCTGCGATGGTACCGAGGAGGGGGTAGGATGGAGATGGGGGTGCTCGAGCTGTGATGGGTGCCGTAGCAACGAGTTGCGAGTGCGTGTTAACATGTCCGCCACGCTTAAGTACCAAGGACATGACACCAAGAACTCCACATCAGTGGCTTGATCGTCCTGGCCGCCCACAGCGCAGTCCGCCCAGCCCAATCTCCTGCCCTATCTACTGTGGTACCCGGGCAGCGGCGGCAGCGGACGCACTCGGCCAGGTGCGCTCTGTCGCTGGGCGCTGCACACAATGGCTCATGGCTACAAGCCAGCTGCGACGACCAGTCTCGATGGCTTCCATTGATCGACGACTTGCCCCATCCAGTTTCCACCCCTGCCCCGACCCCCCTGTGCCCCAGCTGAACAGCTCGCAGCCTCCCGCTATCGAACTCCCCTGCCTGCCCCACACCCCCTCCACCCCATCGCTCACACGCCCAGCCGTAGAAGAAGCCTCATGCATGCCCGACTACCGTACACGCTCTACCCGACAACTGCGATACAGTGGCCGAGTTTACTCGTCGGGAACGACGATCTCGCCGGCGTCAATGGCCTCAATGACGTCGTGAGGGGGCTTGCCGTCGACGGTGCAGCCGACCGACTGGGCAGTGCCGAGGATCTCCTTGACACCACCGGCAAGGTCCTTGGCCAACGACTTGTGGGCCATCTTGCGGGCAATCTGGCAAGGGTCAGCACACTTTCTCTGCGCCCTCTTTCTGCTCGTCTACTCACGTTGTAGATCTCGTCAAGGGGAATGTTGCCCGAGTGGGCAATGTTCTTCTCCTTCTTGCGGTCACGAGGGGGCTCCTTGAGCGCCTTGATGACGAGCGACGAGGCCGAGGGGACGACCGAGACGGCAGCCTGACGGTTCTGGATGGTGAGCTGGACAGTGACACGGAGGCCCTTCCAGTCGCCGGTGGCCTTGGCAATGTCTTCTCCGACCTTCTTGGGCGACTGAGGGTGGGGTTAGCTGGATGTCGCGCTGCAGGTGCAATTTGGCTGATGCGAGGAAATTTGCCCAGCGCGTCGTCTCGACGCACGCGCCGAGCCCTTTCCCTCGTCCCCGCGCGCACGGCACTCACGAGACCAAGAGGACCGATCTTGGGGGCAAGAGCCGACGAGGCACCGACCTCACCACCAACGGCACGGAGGTAGATGATCTGTTGGGTGTCGGGGGAGTGTCACGCAGCAGGCGGGAGAGCGAGCGAGACAACGAGCAGGCGCACGGCGAGCACAACCAGGCAGAGCGTAGGCGACGAGGCGAGAGCAGACAAGTCAAGTCGAGTCGAGGCAGAACAGAGAATCCATGTCAGCACCTAGCTCGCGATCCATTTTGCGCGCGAAGACGACAACGACGCCGCCGTTTCTCCTCCTGCTTGTCCGCCGCCGCCGCCGTCGTCGTCGTCTTGCGCCAGAGCACGCACCTTAACCTCAGAGGGGTCGAACTTGGGAGGCATTTTGTCGGCTGTTTTTGGAGTGGGTTGAAGGCTGAAGGCGCGGAGACGATATGTCTGTGAGCGACGAGCAGCGAGCGAGCGAGCGAGCAGCAGCAGCGCGGTGCACAGGCGGACCAGAGACTCTGGCTGGCGGCTGGCTGGCTGGTACCGCACCCCACCCTGGCTGGCTCACCTGCCAAATTGCTGCCTCCCAGTCGAATTTTGCCCCGCTGCCGCCACGAGCCCAAACTAACCCCGAAACTCCGGCTCCTGGCGTCTGGGTGTGGCACTTGCCGGCCGCTGTGCGAGGTGCATTAATGATGCCTACATGTGATTTCGCAACGACAGACGAGTATGCATGATGCAGTGTACAGTGAGCTCAGATCTGTACGGCTTCTACGAGGTATACCGCGTCTGTGCCAAGCGGCAGTCAGTGCCGCTGGAAACGAACCCATCGCTGGGCTGCAGCCTTTCAGGAACCACAGTCGTTGAGCTCAAGATTTCAGAGTCTGTGGTGGCGAGGCGGTCGTGGGTGGCTATGACAACATCACGGCTTGCAGCCTGCCCAACCTCGAGCCAGCTGCACACTGCCGCTATCATGCTATCTCCGGAGGCGTATACGGACCGTCACCATGCACAAGTACAATGCAGCGCATGCAGCGGCGCAAGGAGCACGTGTCGCTACCAGCCACTCGCTCACCGACGCCGATCATCAGTCCTCCTCTGTCGCCTCCTCGTCCGTCTCCTATGCCGCCCTGCCGTACGCCGAGAATGTACACAATGCATCCATCCTCACTGGAGCCAATAGTGGCCATAGACACCACCTCTGAACAGCCGAAATAGGATCGAAGCTGCCTTTTCCCAAGCCGTTGGCCACGAGCACCGCAGACCTGGTCCAAGCGCGCGCTACGTTTACCTGTAGCGGCGGAGCGAGAGGGTGTTGTGCTTGCGCCAGGTGGCGCGGGCAGGGGTGTGGTTGTACTTGGAGCCCTTGCCGAGGCCACGGTTGCGCTTGCCCTCGGCGGTGAGGCCACGGGCCTCGCGGTGCTTGTGGACGGGGTTGACGATCCAGTTGATGCGGGCGTCGCGGCGGATGGCCTTGTGCTGGGGGTCGACGAGGATGACCTCGTAGTACTTGTAGACACCGTCCTGGTTGATCCAGTACGAGTTGAGGCTGCGGGGTGTTAGCTGTAGTTCGGTGTGGGTGCGGTTCCATGACGTCCGTCCGTCCGTCCACATGTCTCGGCACAGCACCGCCAGCGACAGCAACAGCCGCTCCGCGCCGCACCGAGCCCTCTTCTCGCCGGCGCAAATCTGTCCGTGGACGAGCATTGCGGACTGGCAGCGTTCCCCCTCGTCCCCATCTCCCCTTCCCTCCCCCTCAAATCTTCAACGCGAGCCAATACGCACACACGGAGGTTGCCGCAGCGACGGCCGACACGCTCCTCGGCGGTCGACTGGAGACCACGCTGGTACTTGAGGTGGTTGATACCCTGGCGGACGGGCTTGCCGTAGGTGGCACCCTTGGGGGCAGGCTTTTTGCGGTTACCGCGGCGGACACGGATGCGGTACACGACGTAGCCCTGCTTGGCCTTGTATCCGAGGCGGCGGGCCTTGTCGGGGCGCGAGGGGCGCGACGCGCGGTGGATGACCGCGAGCTGGCGGTACTCCCAGCAGCGGACGCGCGAGACGAACTGGAGGACGTCCGACTGCTTCTTGGTGTAGAGCTCGGTGAGGTACTTGTAGGCGCCCATCTGGAAATGTTAGGACTGGCGGTCTTTGGGAGAGAGTGAGATGGGGAGATGCGCGTTGCCGGTGCGCACTGTCGTGTTGTCGAGGGGTTGCTGCTCGCGGTCGCTGCTCACCTTGAACCGACTTGAGGGATGATTCACTCAAAGATTGCAGCTGTCAGTTGCAACTAGCCAGCGAGCGGGCGACAGCGAGCGAGCGAGCGAGTGGGCCTGCGGCGGGGGAGTGATCGCGAGGGACTAGCAGCGAGCCCTGCCTGCCTCCGTCCGGCCAGCCAGTCTGCAGCAGTTCTCTCGCCCAACGAGCAACCCAAAGCTTCTCGTTTACGTAACGTGTCCTGTTGGCTGGTCGGCGTTAAATTCTTGTCACCGATACTTGCGATTTAGAGGTTGACACGTGGGAGGAGGTTCCATTTGCGGGGTCTCCACAGACTACTACGATATGAAGGCCAGGACGGCCGGTCAATCTTCCCTGCGTGCGGAGGACGACGGTCAGACACCGCCATCCGCTGCTGTTGCGCTGTCGCCCTACGCAGACGGCAGGTCAAGCGCATGCACGCCGCCCCTCCACATACAGACAAGCTCGCGCCAGCCAAACGCTACATACTGTCGATCTCGTCTGGCGCTCACAATCTCTCAGCGCCCCACACACCCACCCGGCCTTCCGCGCTGGTCAGTACATTGCAACAGCCACAGTAGCGGCTGCCCGCGATAGCGGGGTTCCATGTTTGGACATGTGTTGGTGTGGGTGCCGCTGGGCGCCGTGTCCTGCTATGTGGCGTTGAAACTTGTACGACCAAAGACACGCACCGTCTGCAGCGAATGGGGAGTCGGGCCGGTCGCCAGTGTGGGTCGTGCGACCAGTAGTAGCTCGCTTGCTATTCTGTCGATCAGTCAGGCGACTGGATGATGTGCCTTGCCATCTGCCACACGCTCACATCACAAAGACCTCAACAAAACAAGCTCGTGCAGGAGATACGGGATGCACTCGATGCCATGTCGCGGGGCACACTGGCCGACGTGCCGAGGGCCCGGGCTTGCCCTGCCCGGTGAATTGGTGACTGACAGCAACGCTACAGGTGAGAGACCGCGAAGGCGGAAATGCAGCCGGCCTGCGTTCCCTCTGTTCCGAAGCCGGCGGCGTAATAGCCACGACCTGGTTTGAGGGAAGGTGTAGCTGGCGGGCGGGGAGAAGTCTGGAGCAAATTTCTCCTCAGCAGCCAAGCAAGCGTACGATGAATGCTTTGAGCGAGGCTGGTACTGCAAAGCACACCCCATTGAGGCCATCGAGACGCATGCATGTAGTTGTTATGCACCGGATTTGTAGTGATAGTGATTGTGCTGTATTGAAGTGATGACGTCGGCATTATACGGTCCTTCCGATACTGGGATTGCGGGGAGGGAAGGCAGCAGGCAGTGGCAACGGCAACGACAGCGCCAGGGGCGCGTCATTGACCGAGCCCGCCTGGCTGCCGCCTGGCTGCCTGGCTGGCAGGCTGGCCGCCAGTCTCTGGCTCGCGACTGGCTCAGCGGACTCACGCACCGCGCTAGCTGCAACAGCAACTCATACCACCCATACATCATCCTCTCGACGACACACGCGCAAGGCCCTTCAATCGCACCCCCTTCCTTGTGCATCGCACTCCCCACGCCTCATTCATACCCACACGCACACCACACCGCCGCATCGCTCACCAACACTCGAGCACGCTGCCCTCTCCACCTTCGGCACAGGTGCAAATCTTTCGGGCATCCTTCCGATAACCCACCGCTCCGCCGTCCCTTCCACACTCCTCCACAACACCCTCACGCCGCTGCGGTGTGTTCATGTGCCGGCGTGAGTGGCCAGCCCCCACCTCATGGCCATGCTGACATCCCAGACACCACCCGGTAGACACGCGCCGCGACTCTCTCGAGCATGAACGCGACCGCGTCTTCGTCGGGATCGTCGGCGTCATCGTCGTCGTCCTCGACGTCGCCTGTCTCGTCCCCTCCCACTACCCCTTCCTCGGATGACGTGCACTATCCCCTGGCCGGTGCAATCGGCAGGGGTCCGTCATCATCACTGCGCGAGGCTCCGGCTGGCGACCTGAGGGAAGCTCCGGCTGCAGACTTGCGGGCGGCACCTGCTGCTACTGAGGTCCCGCCGCCGTCACCACCTCGGAGACCGGTGACGCTCGCCGAGTTCCGCGCGCAGGAGGGTCCCGCCGTCCGCGCCGCAAAGCTCCGGTCGCTCTGGCAATCGCTCCCACACCTTCCTGATGTGGAGGGCGACCAGCCAACACCCACCCAGCTCATGCGCCTGCCTGGACAGGACACGCTCACCGCTCTGAGTCCAGAGCGAGCCGAGCGGCTACAGACGCTGTACCAAGAGGAGCTTGTCCGACGCGTCGGCGAGACACGCCCAGACGCGCTGCTATGGGGAGGTGCCGATGATCTGGAGCCCATTGACACAAAGGGTGGAGTACAGACAAAAGGCATCTCGTGGAAGGCGTTCCGGTGAGTCACTACGGTGATGGTTTTGGGGCCTGTGCTAACGGCTGCAGGCGATTCCTCTGGGATCAGGAGAGAGAGCTCTGGGAGATGTTCCAAGAGCTGGATAGGAACGCGGACGGCGTGTTGGACGCCACAGAACTCAAGGCTGCGCTCCAGCGTTCCGGTATCCGGCTCTCAGATTCCAACGTCCAGGACATTGTTCGTTTCCTTGCGATGGGTGACGGTTGGCGACCGGGACGCGACACAAAACACATTACCTTCCCCGAGTTCCGCGATTTCCTCATGATGCTCCCGCGTCGTGCGACACCAACCGAGATCTGGAAGTTCTACCAGGTGCACAAGAAGTTTGGCGACGGCCGTGGTGCTGCGCGTGTGGACAAGGACGGTGACCTCACAGCGTCGTTCCCAAAAGCGCCTGGATCCCCTGAGCACTCGACCGTGGCGGGCTTCCTGCGAAAACACGACCATGACGATGACAAGAATGCGCTCGACTCGTACGACGACGATGAGGACCTAGAGGAGGAGCCTTTGGTGACCGAGGGCAGACACGAGGCCTGGCGCTTCCTCATTGCCGGAGGTATTGCCGGCACGGTATCGCGCACTGTGACGGCGCCGTTTGATCGTCTCAAGGTGTACCTCATTACATCGACCACCACGCCACCGCCATCGGCGGGCCACTCGCCTTTTGCGGCCGCCAAGGGCCTCTGGTCTGCCGTGGTGAGGATCTATCAGACTGGCGGAGGCGTCAAGGCCTTCTGGGTTGGCAACGGCCTGAACGTGGCCAAGATTCTTCCCGAGTCGGCCATCAAGTTTGTCTCGTATGAGCAGAGCAAGCGCTTCTTGGCAAAATACTGGGACAAGGTGACCGACCCGGCCGATATTTCGTCGAGCTCGCGCTTTATCGCTGGTGGTATCGGTGGTATCACATCGCAGCTTGCCATCTACGGCCTTGAGACGCTCAAGACGCGTGTGCAGTCCGAACTTGGCCCTAGCCAGGGCTGGCGGGCCGTGAGGGATACAGCCAGGACGATGTGGGCGCAAGGTGGACTGAGGAGTTACTACCGTGGTTTGACTGTGAGTGAAGGAAGGCGTCGTGGGAGGCCAATGCTAACGTGCCCAGCTCGGCCTCGTCGGAGTGTTCCCGTACAGTGCCATTGACATGGGCACGTACGAGACGCTCAAGGTCGCGTACTGCAAGTCGATGAAGACAGATGAGCCACCCGTCTACGCCGTCTTAACATTCGGAGCGCTGTCTGGCTCAATAGGCGCGGCCAGCGTTTATCGTGGGTTTAGCACTGACTTGCAACGCTAACCCGCCAGCCATCAACCTCCTTCGCACACGCCTCCAGGCTGCGGGCTCGAGCGGGCACCCGCACCAGTACTCTGGCTTCATGGATGTGTTGCAAACGACCCTCCGAAACGAGGGTTGGCGTGGACTTTACAAGGGCCTGCTGCCCAGTATCCTCAAGGTAGGCCCCGCTGTGGGCGTGTCGTGGATCGTGTACGAGGACGCCAAGCGGCGCCTCGGTGTGTCGTAGGGGCTGTAGGCCAAGGAGCAACTGCAAACTGCCAGCAGGGTCAAGCTGTCATAGCCATCATAGATAATTTGCATCGCATTGACATGAGAGCGTGGGACGTGGAACATTAACCCAAATGCATTCTAGCTCTACAATGCGGCGGCGGCGGCGGCGGTGGCGGCGTCGCCCTCGGCCTTAACCTCGACCTTGTCCTCAGTCTTGTCCTCAGCGGCCGTTTTGGCGCGTTTCCGGGCAAGCAGGTGCTCGCGGAGGTTCTTCGCCTTGCGCTCAGCAATGAGCCGCTCCTTGAGCTCCTTTGCGCGGCGCTCGTTCTCTCCAGGCGAGGGCTCGGCAGGCGCTGCCGCCGTCGCAGCAGCAGCCGTGGGGTCCGGCGACGCGGAGCCGCTGCCAGCCGCCGCCGTGCGCTCGACCTTAGCCTGGCGGAGGCGCGCGAGTAGGCTCTCGCGGCGCTCGGCGGTGCCCTTTATCGACAGGCCCGCGGACGCGGCGGCGCGCCCGAACACCGCGCCGTCGGGCATCAGCTCGCGGCGCTCGCCCTGCTGTTCCGGCGCGCGCTCCCGCGCGCGCAGTCTCTGTTCTCTACGCCGTGCTGACCGGTCCGCGCGCCGCGGCTGCCGCTCGCGCTCCAGCCACGCGGCGTACTCTGGGTCCACCCACGAGTCGGCCTCGTCCCATCTCCGCTCGCCACGTGCCGGCGGCGGCGCGTAGCTGTCCGCCCCTGGGCCGCGGACTCTGCTCCTGCTCCTGCTTCTGCTCTCGCTCCTGCTGCTGCTGGGACTCCGACCGCGGCTCCAGCTCCGGCCTCGGCGCGACCACTGGCCGCTCCCGTCGTCCGAGCCAATTGTCGAGACGCTGGCCGAGCGCGCGCGCCGCGGCGCCTCGGCGATCTGCGCCGGCGCGTCGGGGTACTGCACGGCCGCGTCGTACTCGTCCAGGCTGGCATACGGGCTGCGGAGGAACGCGTACAGCTCGTGCGCGAGGTGCTCGGCCGCGTGGTCGTACGTCCCGCCCACGAGCGGTTGCAGCAGGCGCACCGCGGCGTCAGAGCGCACGTCAACGGCGCGGAGCAGGCCGACGAGGTGGTCCGCCAGCACTGCGACGTCGTCGGGCGGCGCCCACACCAGCAGCTCGCGGACGAGGAACGCGCGCGCGCGCTCGGCAATGCGCGCGTCGGCGGCCAGCTCGCGCGGAGACGGATTTGCGCTGTACGACGTGTACGCGTTCGACGCGACGTGCAAAGCCCACACGCCGCGCTCGTAGATGTCCCGCCTATGCCCGAGCGCCGGCGCCGGCGCCGCGTCCTTGGCCGGCGGACGCCGCCGCCGGAAGCTGCTCTGATCTGGCAGAGGCGGGAGGTGGAACTGGCCGTCAGCGTGGGCGCAGGTGGGGCAGCTTACCTTTGTCGGCACGTCGGCGTCAAGGTCGTGCAGGAGGACGTCGGCCATCGGCGCCGTGCACAGCGGGCACCGGCGGCCCTGGTTTGCCCAGACGCCGATGCATGTGAACTGGGGCGGGGGTCAGAGAAGTGCAGGCAGGCGTGCGCGGCGGGGGACGTACACAGAACTCGTGCCCGCACTCGCCGGCGGCGGTGCGGTCGCGCAGCCCCATCAGGCAGATGGCGCACCGATCGCTGTTGTCCGAGGGCAGCGTCGAGCTCGAGGCTGCTGGCGAGGCGCTGGCGCGCCGCTTGCGCGGGGAGCGGGGCGGCGATGCGTCTGGTGTCGTCAGTCATGCTGGGGGCCCGCACCCACCTCCTCGTCTTGGGGACATTGTCGTTGGGTTGTGTGGAGAAACGAGAAGAATGGCGATTGGGGTTGGGCGGCGAAGGCGGCGGCGGCGGCGGTTATGCCAGACTCGGAGGCCATGCCGCGGGTCGTCATCTGAAACTCACGTGAGTGGCCACTTGCTCCAGCCGAGGCTTGTCTATTGTTGCTTCTTGGGCGTGTGGAAGCGCGTGCTGTGTGCTGCTGTGACCATGGGAAGGGGCAGGAGCAAGGCACGCACTGGGGATGCACCATGTGCATGCATCAGAGAAATGACGGCCAAACAATCGGCGAGCTACAAGGTGCACTTGGAAGGTGCTAATCTTGCTCTTGCCGCCAAAATGAACACAAACTGCAAAAGGTGCGACTGGGACTTGAACCCAGGCGGCCGAAGCCAAATGATGACTTAGAATCAGATTCTAATCATTCCCCTTAACCACTCGGGCATCGCACCAAGCGTCGAACGTCGACGGAAGATGCAACATTCGGTCATACTTAAGCGGACGGGCCGCTCGTGACTGTTTTCTTTACACTGCCTTGTTCACAGCCTTGTCCTGCCTCCCCATCAGCAATCCCCGCTCCAAAGGCAAAATAAGCACGTCGTCCGTCCCGGATCAGATACGACGGTCATGCTCGAGCCAACGAGCGCCCGGGACCCATAATGCGGCACCGAGCTCGGGCCGTCGAGCACGCGTGGTGTGTGGTGCGTGGTGCGCGGTGCGCGGTACGCGGTTGGCGTGCGGTCGTGCGTGCGATGCCCGCCTGGGCTGCCTGGTCAATAGCACTGGCACGACCACCACCTCGTCGTTGCCATGACCCCTGTCCTCATCTCATCATCCCATGCCCGGTGTGGTGGCGTGCTACGACGCCGAGGTGTCCGACCTCCTGGCGCAGGACGGCCTCTCGCGCCTGCTGGACCCGGGCGCGAGCTGCACGCCGGCCGAGTATGACCGCGCGCGCGAGCGCGTCGTGCAAGTGCTCGCGGGGCTGTTCGACGCCGACCTCGTGTTTCAGCAGGAGGTGGGCGACATCCTCTGGCGCGAGGGCGGCTCCTTTGCCCAGCTCAACCAGAACGTTCGCCGCTACCTCGGCGACAATGTGCGTGGACCCGCAAAATAAGCTGACGACAGAGCGGACGAGGCGTTAAGGGCGTGCTCGTGCAGCTCGGCGACATGTGGCGCAACCGCCGCAAGCTGTGGTAGGCGGTGCCGCCTACTATGTACATCTATACAACTATCCGACGTGCGCGTCGATAAAGTCGAGGCATGCGACCACGCAGCGCGTGTAGCCTTCCACCTCGGGGCTCTGGGTATCAGCTACCTGCCGCACACCCGGCGACGCACCGTAAACTTCTCGTCGTAGCAGTGGCCCGCGCCGGGCTCGTAGTGCTCGCCGACCGGTACGCCTTTGGCGCGTAGCTTGGCCGCGAACGCGTGGCTCTGCGCCGTGGGCACCACGGTGTCCGCCTCGCCGTGGATGATGAACGTGGGCGGGTACGACGGCGCATCGTCGAGCATGTGCAGCGGGCTCCACTTGCGCGCGTAGCCCCGCAGCTCCATCTCGCCAAACCGCTCGGGATGCAGCACGGCCGAGACCCACGTCCCGCGCGCCGCGAGCACAGTCTTGACGTCGGCCTGGAGCCGCTCCCTGCGGCCATACTGCACGCAGGGGGCGTGAAACGCTTGGCGAATGTCCTCCACCGGCCACTTGGCGCGCGTCTCCTCCGGCACGGACGACAACGCGTGCGAATAGTCGCGGTCGCGGATCGCGGCGTCAATCTCCTCGGCGCTGAACTCACCGCTCGGCGTGACGGGTGACACGAACGAGTCGTAGTGCGCGTCGCTGAGGTCCACGAGGCCGTGGTCGCTGAGCACGGCGCGCGGGGCCGGGCTGACGAGGTGCGCGAGAGTCGTGGCGAGGTGCCCGCCCGCTGAGTCGCCAGCGAGAACGCAGCGCCCGATGTCGATGTTGAGCAGCGCAGGCAGGTTGGCGACGCACCACGCGTGCGCGTCCCGCCCGTCGGCGACAACGTCCTCGACGTTCGCGATCGGCGAGTAGCGGTACGTGAAGCTCACGACGTGGTACCCCCGCGCATGGAACCCGGGCACGACCCACGCCGTGGGGTCTGGCGTGTGAGCAGCCAAGCACGGAGAAAGACCCACCCTCGTGCAGGCCGAACAGCCACGCGCCGCCGTGCGACCACAGCACCCACGGCGCGGCGTCTGCCGAGGCCGACGCCCACACGCGCAGTCGCAGCTCAACGCCGTGCTTGACGGCGTAGACGTGGTCCGTGAAGGGCTGTACGTAGTCGCCGGCCGGGGGTAGGGATGCAGCGGCCATCGGGTCGTCGTCGTCGTTGTCTCTGACGCGAGAGAGATTGTTGCCCGCTTCAATGATGCCATCAGCATTAAGGGTTGGCTACCATGGCTGCCGGTGGATTGACGCGCCGAGTATCAATCCGCTAGCAGCCTCTCATCCCTGACCGGCGACAGCCACCACCCACCAAAACACTGTGATACATTGCAGCCAACACCATCTACAGCACAACCCTGCCCGCTAGTGGAACGTCATTTCAAGGATACGGTCATAGTCCTCCACGACCGTGTCGTACGTCTTGGCAAGAGCCTCCTTGCGCTCCTCGAGCGTCATTTGAGACAGCATTTCCTGCGCGGTCAGTTGACACCCCAATCATGTTGACAACTTAACCCACGTAGTTGAAGCGATACAGCCGAGCCTTGACCTGCAGCCGGTACTCTCGGACCTTTGCCGCGTCCTTGCGGTCCAGCTGGCGCAAGAGGAGCATCTCGAGTACACGGTCAAACTGGCGCTCCGCAATCTTGTGCTCCTTGCGCTTTTCCGCCTCCCACTTTGCACGTGGTCCGCGCTCCTCGGCGCCGACACCCTCGAGGAACTTGGGGTCTTGCATGATGCCCTGCTGGACAAGGAAGCGGAGGTCGTTCCTATCCCTCAAGTCTTCGAAAGCCTCGGCGGGGTCCTCTACTGTGAGCTCGGCGACATCGTCGCGGCTGCGCATGTGTGCAAACACGGCAGAGTAGAGATGCGCTGGGGGGTCAGCTAAAGTCCCGAAAGAGATGCAGCCAGCACTCACATCCGTGTCCCTGGTGCTGGTATGGCGGAAGGATCACAAACTGGCTGCGAACTAGTCAGATGAAGCTCACACCGAGTCACGGCACATACCTCAGACGCAGGCGGATCCGGTCTGGGAAGCACCAGAACGGATACAAAGACGTGTACCCAACAAAGTGGTACGTGAAGATGTCCGAGTCAGGGCGCTTTCGGCGCTCAAACCTGGGTTGTCAGTAAATGCACTCACCAGTGGGCACTCACAATGTGACAAACTCCCACGCGTCTTCGTCCTCCTGCACGTAGCTACCACCTTCGATGAAGAGGAGAATGAAGATCTGCATCCGTCGGTGGAAGTCACGGAACCCTGGTGTGCTCCATGTGGTCTGGGTTGTCAGTTGACTGACCCGCGGGCGACAGCTCACCTTGTACATCTCGTACACGACCGCGTTTTCGTCGTCCTCGGACGGAGCAGAGCCATCCTCGCCGTTCGCCTTGCCTTTTCCCTTCCCAGAGCCAACCGCTGAGCGGGTGTACGAGCCAATCTTCTCTCCAAGAGGGTGGAAAGTCTTGGCATCGGCGTCGACAATCGCGTCAAACGCGACCTCGGACTTGGTGTAGTCGGCCGGAATAAAGTTGTAGAGGGTGCCCTCGATGTCGTCGGCGGGCGTGTCGTCTGACTTGATCTTCTCGTCGTATGTGACCGCGAGGAACTGCTTGAGGCTGCCGGACGCAAAGTGCAGCTGGGTTGCGGGTTAGTTGTTTGTGTTCAGCAGCGCGACGCGACGTGCCACGCGCGGTGCTGGAGCCACCCACCTTGATCTCCAGTCCGCGGTAGCCAAAGATCTTCTCCTTGTCGCCAAAGATGGGGTAGGTGAAGTCTGGGTGGAAGGGCTCGATTGCCTGCACCTCGTCATCTGCGAGGACCTCGGCGTCTTCCTCGGAGCGGACTGGAGGTCAGCTTGGAACCAGTAACAAGTAAGCAGACGTACTAAGCTGGAGGCTGAGGGCCTCGTTTGAGTCTGTCAACCAGTCTTCCACGCCGCTGGACATGGTTGATGATGTGGTGGATGGGTGGTCGAGTTTGACGTTGTGAGAGTGCGCGACTGACTGGACCCGACTGGGCTCTAATGTTGCCCTTGTCGCGACGCGTTCTGGCGCCTGGCTGCTCCATGACGCGGGGAATGAGAGCCTGTGACGGGGGTAAATTCATGACACGCGACTTTGGTTCCGTCCACTCCTTCCCCCACCTCGTACCGCGCGCGACTTGGACTTGTCGGCTAGAACCCTTGCATCACCACCGCAGGCCAAGTGAAGTCTGTCCACCCAGCCAGCCAGCGACAGCAGCACCTTTCTCCTCACAATCGACATTCACACCGCACCCTGCTAGAGTGTCACCAGTCGCAGACGCACACGAGGAGCCAACAAGCCTGCTTGAGTAGCCGCATCAACTCAGCCCCGCCGCTCGCGCTCAAGAAACCATTGCCGGAAGAAACACCCAACAATCTCGCACCCAGCAGCACCACTACCGATTGTTTGCCGCCAGCAAGCAGTGAGTGATCTGCGCCATTTGCAACCCTCCAAGCTTCGAATCCACAAAGCATCGTCCTTTGTCACATTTGACATCTCACTGCCCCCAATGCCATCACCCCCCACATCTCCACCAGCGGCCAAGCGGCCAAAGCTCGATGCGGACCCGCCGGCAGAACTCCAGTCGTCTCCCGCCAAGCCGCCCAGCAATCATCTGAACGGTGCGAGCTCGTCAGCTGCCAAGATTTCAGCAGTCGACTCCAGCGACGATGAGGAGGAGGAGCAGCCCGAGGTGATCGACGTCGAGCTCGAAGTTGCCAGGCGAGACATGTACCTGGACACCGTGAGTGTGGCTGGTGTGGCTCGTTCAGGCAGCGCTGACCTTGCAGGTGTCTCGGGCCAACCTTGATTTCGACTTTGAGAGACTATGCTCCAAGAGCTTGTCAAACATCAATGTCTATGCCTGTCTCGTGTGCGGCAAGTACTTCCAGGGCCGAGGACGCGGCAGCTGGGCATACCGCCACGCTGTTGGCGAGAACCACCGCGTGTGGCTCAACCTCGACAAGGAGAAATTCTACGTCTTGCCAGAGGGATATGAGGTCAAGGATTCGTCGCTCAACGACGTGATCTCAGTGCTGAACCCTCGCTACAAGACTTCTCAGCTCGCTGCGCTGTCAGACCTCCCCCGGCCATCATACACCTTGGACAAGACGCCATACACACCTGGATTTATTGGTCTGAACAACATCAAAAAGAACGACTACCTCAACGTTATTATCCAGCTTCTCCTTCACGTCCCTCCACTCCGTAACTTCCTGCTCGACCCCGAGACTCCTCAACTGGCTGAGAGCAGCCGCCCAACTGAGTTGGTGGTGCGCCTAGCGACCCTCTGCAGGAGGCTCTGGAACCCGAAGCTCTTCAAGGCACAGGTGTCACCACACGAGTTCTACCAAGAGGTCACAAAGCGCAGCAACGGCAAGTTTAAGATGACGGAGCAAGGCGACCCGGTTGAGTTCTTGGGCTGGCTTGTGAACACGCTGCATCGGGATCTGGGCGGCAGCAAGAAGCGCAACTCGAGCGTCATCTACAAAACCTTCCAGGGCAAGGTGCAGATCGAGACGCAGCAGGTGATCACACACAAGGACTACGCTCGGCCGGTATTTGACTTGTCACGAGGTGAGTTGGACGGGTCAGCTTGCCTGGGCTAGAGCTGACTCCCCCAGAAATCCAGACCGTCTCATCACCGTTCCTCTTCCTCGCGCTCGACCTCCCTGCCACCCCTCTCTTCCAGGACATCAACGAGAAGAAGATTATCCCCCAGGTCCCATTGTCGACCATCTTGGCCAAGTTTGACGGCAAGACGACGCAGGAGTTTGGCCCTACATTGAAACGACACCATCTGACAGCGTTGCCCCACTATCTCATCCTGCACATCAAGCGATTCACCAAGAACAACTTTGTCGAAGAGAAGAACCCGACGATTGTCAACTTCCCGATGCGTGGTGTGGACATGGCGCCATACGTGGACCCCAAGCCGTCGGATCCGATCCACACGGTGTATGACCTGCTGTCGAATGTGACATTGGATCAGACGGCGGCGTCCACGGCATCAGCAGGCACGGGAGCCAACTCGTCTGCGAGCAACTCGAAGAAGGACAACGATGGGGAGGGCCAGCTGACGTGGAAGATTCACGTGCGAGCTGGCCATGGCGGAGGCGACGAGGAGAAATGGTTCGAGATGCAGGACCTGCGGGTCGAGGAGGTGCGGCGCGAGATGGTGTTTTTGGGAGAGACGGTCATCCAGGTGTGGGAGCGCCGGGATTTGTCAAGATAGCGACTGAAGCTAAGCGGCGGCTGTGGAGTAGACCGGCTTCGTGCGAGCTAGCAGCGACTGCATTATGCATCACATTGATACATGTATCTCATCATTGGGCGATAGACAGTCCGCTCTGGAGAATCGAGGATCTAAAGTCAGACTCGGGGCACTGACGCAACCACGGACCAATCTTGTGTTATCGGTCCGGCGCCGGCGGTTCGTCTACGGCCGCGCGGCACGCCACGGGCCGAGAACCTGAACGGCAGTGTTCATCCCCCCACGGCGCGCTGTGGGTACATAACAACTCTGTCCACGCCGCTCCATGCGCCTCTCCCTATCACTACGCACCATGGCAAAGGTCTACGACAGCATCATCCTCGGCGCGGGCTGGTCGGGCGCCGTGGCGGCGCGCGAGCTCGCGCGTGCCGGCCGCAGCGTGCTCGTCCTCGAGGCGCGTGACCGCGTCGGCGGGCGCGCGTCCACCTGGACCAACAAGCGCGGCGACAAGATCGACATTGGCTGCTCGTGGATCCACGGGTACAACGAGGGCAACCCGACGCGCGGGATCGCGGGCGAGCTCGGTGTGGTGAGTCATGCTGCACCCTCGCACCATCGCTGACCGACCGCAGACTGCGCATCTCCCGAAGGCGGCCGAGAACGTCATCTACGGGCCCGAGGGCGCGCTGCCGGCCGACAAGGCCGCGTCGCTGCGGGGTCAGCTCGGCGCCGCGCAGGCAGCCTTCAAGACGCCGTTCCCTGCGCCGGCTCCCTCTGCGTCGCTCGCGTCGGCGCTCTTCGGCGCCGGCTCGCCGCTGCTCGCCGCTGACGCCGAGCTGGCCACCGGGCTCGCACGCACACTCGAGGTGCCGCTCGGCCTCAAGCTCGAGAAGGCGAGCCTCCGCTGGGCGGGGTGGGAGGGCGCGACCAACTTCTCGGGCTCGGACGCGGCCCCGGAGGGCGGGTACGAGGCGCTCGTTGTCGCTGTCGTCAAGCAGGCGGAGGACGCGGGTGCCGAGGTGCGCCTCGGCGCCGCGGCGACGCAGGTCAAGGACGCCGGCGACAACGTGAGCGTCACGACGGCCGGCGGCGAGACCTACTCCGCGCGCACGGTCGTGTCTACCATCCCGCTCGGCACGCTCAAGGCCGCGCCGGCAGGTCTCTTCTCCCCGCCTCTGCCGGAGCGCTACGCCGCCACGGTGGCGGGCACGCACGTCGGCGTGCTCGAGAAGCTGCTGCTCGGGTACCCTTCTGCGTGGTGGCCGCGCGCCGCCGAGGTCGGGGGGTACACTTTCCTGCCCACGCGCGACGCGGCGTCGCTCGGCCCGAACGCGACCCTGCGCGAGGTGTTTGACGCCAGCACCATCATCACAGCCAACTTTGCCGGCCCGTCGCTGCCCAACCCGGCGCCCATCCTGCTCTCGTACCTCTCCGAGACGCCGGCACGCGCGGCGCTCGCGCACTCCGAGGCGGAGGTCGCGGCCGTGTTCCACGAGTTCCTCGTCGACCGCCTGCAGGGCGAGGGCGCGCCCAAGCCGTCCGAGACGGCGCTGACGACGTGGCTCACTGACCCGCTGTCGGGCGGCGCGACGACGACGCCTAGCATCGTGTCCGACAACGGCGAGCGCTCCCCTCTCGACTTTAAGGAGCTGTCCCGCCCGCTGTGGGACGGACGGCTCGGCTTTGCCGGCGAGCACACGGAGATTGAGAACCGCGGCAGCGTGGCTGGCGCCGTGATCAGCGGCCAGCGCGAGGCGGCGCGTGTGGACCGTCTCCTGGCCAAGCTGGACGCGAAGTAGAAGTAGCACGCATGGGATGCAACAGGCAATGTTAGTACAAGTCTTGCTGCTGCAAGGACAAACAGAGTGAACGCGAGGCAATGCCACGAAGCGGCAGCGTCAGTGCACAGACCCAGTCGCAACCCAGCACCTCCTCGTCTCCTGCACGCACGCCCCTACTCCACTCCCCCACACCCGTACGGATGACAAAGTTGCATCACAACTGCTTAAGCAGCAATGGTGACCTCAACCTCAACTCCGGGCTCGAGCGAGATCGAGGTGATCTGCTTGACGACCTCGGCCGACGAGGTGAGGTCGATGAGGCGCTTGTGGATGCGCATCTCGTAGCGGTCCCAGGTCTTGGAACCCTCACCACAGGGCCTGGGGGTGTGAGCGGGTGCGACGACAGCGGCACGGCATGGCCATGACTTGGACTCGGCGACGGCACGGTGCGCCGCGCCGCGCCTCGCCCAGCCTTGCGCCAATACTCACGACTTGCGGGTGGTGTGCTTGAGGACCTTGGTGGGGAGACGGACAGGGCCCTTGACGCGGAGGTCGCGGTCCTTGGCGCGGTTGATGAGGTCGCCCGAGAACTTCTCGAGGTTCTTGACGTTGCGCGAGGTGAGGGTGATGCGGATCTTGTGCACCTTGGGGGCGGCGGCGCCGTCCTTGGAAAAGTCCTCCTTGGAAGCCATTTTGGTGATGTTTTTGGTGTAGGTGGTGCTGGTGAGGTCGGCAGGCGACTTAGCTAACTTGTGTAGTGCTGGTAACGTGACCTGCTGGGGAACAGGAGGATGTTGCTGTCGACAAAGTTTGCGGCGCGAGCGAGCGAGCGAGCAGCAGCCAGCCAGCCAGCCAGCCAGCCGGCCGGCCGTCCAGCCAGTGGCAGCAGCGAACTCGCCGCCAAAGATCGTGAGGGCGAGTTTGGACGGAAGCATTCACGGGAGCAAATTTGAAACATGTACGTGGCATTGTGGTGCTGCCTCTGATACCACCCCTTCACCGCTCGCACCATCTCACCCACCACGACGCACATATTTTGGCCGGCACGACACTTTTCCCCACTCGCCTTCTCTCGAAGCCATTCGCAGCCACCATGGTGCGTCTTATCACCCACAACATGCTGGCGTGCCATGTCCGTGAGTACTGCTGCCACAGCCTGCTTCGTCCCAGCCGCTCACACCACAGGCAACTGCAACAAGGACAACTTCCCGCTCGCGTTCGCCGACGTCGACCTCGTCGTCCGCGAGGCAGAGTTCAACCCCGACTTCCTGCGGCGCTTCCTGCCCAAGCTCGACTGGCCCGCGCTGGTCGACACGGCGCGCTCGCTCGGCGACGAGAGCCTGCCCGACGACATGCCGGCCGCGTGGAGCGACGAGCAGCTCAAGGCCCTGCACCACGTCCTGCTCGAGCTGCACGTCGAGGAGGGCAGCATGAACTGCCGCGGGTGCGGCCATGTCTACCTCATCCAGAACGGCATCCCCAACATGGTGAGTTTTGTGTCCGGGCCTCTGCCTCGGCGATGTGACGATAATCAGAAGTCGCGACGGTCGTTTGCTGCGATGCGGAGCTTCGCCGTGTCTCCGGGCACGGTGGGGGGATGCAGACCGGCGGCGGCATAACATGTGCTATGACTTCATGCACCACCCTCTGATCGCCTTCATACCCTCTATGGTTGTTTGGATCATAGCTGACACCCACACAGCTGCTCGCTGAGCACGAGATTGGCCGATAGGTCGTCCGGCGCCTCCACAACATTCTATAGTACCCACCCCTCATGTTGATCTCAACCTACTACTGTATACAATATTGAATGTACAATCCATGCATAGTGACCTTTTGGGACATGTAATCAAATGCTGCAATGAATGAAAAACTACTGATGACGCGGGGTCGTCTATCGACGTCCGCCATATCCGCCGCCGCCTCCCTGTCTGCCATAGCCACCACCACCTTGCTGGCCATAGCCGCCGTTGCCTTGCTGGTAGCCACCGGCATTGTTGTTGTTGCCTCCTTGACGTGGGTCACGACCAAACCCACCCTGGTTGTTCGGGCCGTTGAAGCCGCCGCCTTGGCCACCAAAGCCTCCGGGCCCACCAGGTCCGCCGCCTTGCCGGTCGAAGCCTCCTTGCTGGCCGAATCCACCAGGACCGCCTTGCTGTCCACCCTGGCCGTACCCGCCGCCGCCCTGCGAGCCACCTTGACCAAAGCCACCGGGGCCGCCGGCACCGCCTTGCTGTCCCCCGTACCCTCCTTGGCCACCGCCAAATCCACCACCCGGGGGACCGCCAGGACGGCGCCATCGGTCACCGCCGCCGCCGCCACCGTGGTCGTTCCCAAAGTCCCGCGGCCCAGCACCGCTGCCAGCGGCGTTGTTGCCCCACTGACGTCTTGCGGGTTGAACAGGGAGACCAGGGGCCATGCCGCCCGGTCCAGGAGGAGGAGGGCCGGTGGACGCTGGGCGGTTGAGACCAGGCAGACCAGCGGGTCCGTTCCCACCAAGTCCTGGTGGGCCCGAAGGTGGGCCGCCGAGACCAGGAGGTCCAAAGTTTCCTGGTGCTGGGCGCGGTGGAGGTGCTCCAGGTGCTCCATTCGAGGGAGGGGGAGGCGGCCGAGCAGCGCCACCAGTCAGTCCTGGAAGGCCCGGTAGAGCCGCCGAGCCGTCTTCGCGACCTGGAAGACCAGGCCACTTGGACGGGCGCGATTCCTCTGCCACCTGCTCTGCTCGCAAGGCGCCTTCCTCACCCAGGTGGTATCTGTCGATTTCGTGGCCACCCTGCGGACGCGCTCGGCACCAGAACCGAGCAGTGAAGTCCTTGCTTCCACTGCAAAGAATGTGACCGAGGGGGTGGAATGAGAGGGAGAAGACAGCGTCGTCGTGGGCGGCCTCCATAGTCGTGACCGGCGTGGACGGGTCGGGGGCCTTGAGAGACCAGTAGTTGATCGCACCCGCCGCGTCTCCCGACGCAAGAAGCGAGTGGTGAATCGGGTGCCATGCCAGGCAGTTGATCTCTTTGGTGTGCCCCTTCATCGGCTCTAGCTCGCGGAAGGTGCGGATGTCAAACAGGCGGATGAGGCCGTCGCCGCCCGCCGTGGCGACAATGTGGCCCTCGGCATTCCAGCTGCATGCGTTGACGACAGCCTTGTGCGAGTGCAAAGTGCTGAGGTCCTTGCCCGTTCGTGGGTCCCAAAACTTGACCAGCATGTCCTTGGAGCCAGAGACGACGAGTCCCTTGGTTGGGTGCCAGTCCACACAGCGGACATCCCAGCCGTGGCCTGAGGAGTCAGCTCTCGCGTCCAAACCCCGTCCAGCTATACTCACCACTCAATTCGCGTTCAGCCGTTGCAGCGCGGTAGTTCCAGATCTTGACTAAGCCGTCGTCGCCTCCCGTCACAAAGCGTTCGTCATTTGGACTCCATGCGACACCGTGGCACGCCTCTCGGTGGCCTTGGAAGCCGTGGATGTTGGTGAGATGAGGCGTGAAGTACTTGATCGATCCCGACTTGTCACATGAAACGAGGTATTGGCCGTTATGCGAGTAGGACATGGAGCGGATCGAGTCGTCGTGTACCTGTGTGATGGACTCGTAGTTGAACGAGGCGCCATTCCACAGCGTGAACTGTCCTTTGTCGTTTCCCGTGAGTAGACGACGCGCATCAGGCGTCCACTGCACGACACGGGTCGGTGAGCGCTCCTTGTTGATTGACGTATGGACAAAGTAGTCGCAGATGGAGGTTGATGGGTTGTCGATGTGCGCCACGGGTGGCAAAAGCTACAGGCATCAGTATCACGAGCCGACTACGCACCACTGTACTCACATTGATGATATCGGACGGGCTGGGGGATATTGGTGGCAAGTATGGATGTACTCCCTTCATCTTGCCGAGCTAGGTCTGTCAGCCAATGCCCAGTGCCCATCGTCGATTGCCTGTCGTAGCGCACGGCCAGCCTTGATCGACCCTTGCACACTCACCATGCGGAACTTTTGGATGCCGCCCATGTAGTCGACTGTCCTTCGCGGCTTGTACCTCCTGTTGGCTCGCGCATCACCAGGTGGGCGAGTTACAGCTGCCTGGTACGCTGCCTGCTCGAGCACCTCCTCATTGTCTGGATGGTTTGGCTCGAGGTACTTTGTCGGCTTCCAGGTGTCTGGTCCGCGCGGCCTTGATGGACCCGCGAGCTCGCCCCCCGTAGCTGGGACCACTGTGGTCGACGTTTCCGTTGCTGCTGCTGTTGTCGCCGTTGCTGTCGCCATTGTGTGAACGACTGTGCGAGAAGGACAGCACAATGGATCTTGTCGTGCGTCAAGTGGTGCGTCGTTGCTGCAGCAACACCTCCAGTGATGGTATGACGGAATCAAATTTGAACCACACCAGTCGGACCCCCACGCTGGCAGACAAGTCAAAACCTCGATTCGTCGTCGTCAATCGTCGCCAGCACTCTCTCATCCTTTCCCGACACATCACCCATTCGACATCTTCGACACAGGCCGCAACCTCGCGCATAGCCGAGCCATGAAGCTGCTCCACAAGTCCCGCTCATAAAATCATTCAACTCGCCTTGCATTCGCGCCGCTACGTTTCTTCCCGCTCCCCCGCCGCCCGTGTGATCCGAACAACAACACAAACAAATCTTCATCCCTCCGAGCAAAGTTACGTCGTCCCCTCGGCACCCTTTCGTCCACCTCCCCATTCGACCTTGCACACCATTGTCCACTCATTTATCTCGCCTAGGTGCTAGGTAAGACGCAATGGTGTACGACCCCATCCGAGACTGCGACGTTCCGTCGCCCGCCGTGTCTTCGCGACCCCCCATCTGGGGTTCCGACCCTCCGAACGCGCCTCCCCCTCCCGCGTTCAACGACAGGTCATCCATCTCTTCGACCCCATCAAATCGTCCCACTAGTCGTGGGGGACCTGGGTCTCTCCGTGGACTCTTGAATGACGATGCGGCGCCCAGTCCCGTGAGTCGCAGGGGCAGCGAGGTGACAGTGTCGTCGATCCAGGACGACGATCGCGACTACCACTCTGGCCCAAGTGCACATGCACGGCCACATCTTGCAAAACTCCTCAACGAGCCTGCTCCCCCACTTGCGCGTAGCCCCTCGAGCGGGTCAGTGCCCTCTGTCCACTATGATGGCAGCTCTCCGCGCATGTCGGCGGCCAGCACGTCTTTGCATCCTTCAGCTCTTGCCGCGGCACGCACTAGTGTGAGCGCCAGCCGCTCGCCTTTGATGAGCACGACGGGTCTCAGCAGTCCAGCATCATCGTCATCTGCTCTGGCTACCGACTCGTATCATGCCCACCCCTTGGCAGAGTCCTTGTCTCGTCGCGCCAGCTCGAGCTACGACACGCGTCCGATGCCTCCCCCTGCGGAGCCGCCTGTTCGCTCGTACGACCAGTACAGCATTCCACCTCACCACAACTCGAATCTCTCCTCTCCTAGTTTATCGGTTTCTCCTCGCAGCCAGAGCGTTGCCCTGCCAGCTGCTCCTGCATACTCGTCGTCCCGGCCAAGCTCGGCACGAAGCAACTCGAACCCGTGGCAGCCGCCTGCAAATACACACTCGTCCCCCGAGTCCACGACACGACGACTTTCAGAAGACCCCCCTGCGCAACGCGTACCTCCTTCGAATGGCCGCCGTGCTCCACCTCCGCCTCCGAGCAAGCCGTACCGTCCCTTGAACCCATCAAGGTCGAGAACCATCCTGCAGCCAATCACTGAGGACGAAATTCAACGGCTTCGTGAAATGGCTGAACGCCGAAACGTCCTTCGCTCTCGAGGACCCCGGGCGACTCCGTCGTGGTCAGCACCGTCGCCCCGTGATGCTGGGGGCGACAACTATGCCTCGGGGAGCCGCTCCAGAGGACCATCCCGTCGCGGATCAGAAGCGAGCGCGCCGGAGAACCGTCCCGACCACCGCCTGCAAGAACAGCGCGAATCTTTCAGCAGGCCGCATGGGTCCAAGCGTCCTTCGGATGGTGGCGACGACTTGCGTGTCACTTCTCGCCCACGAACCGAGGCGTACCAGGGTAATGCTGCCACCGTGTCGAGCTACTACAACTCTCGCCAAGAGGTTGGTGTCAATCAGCGCGAGTTCTCGCCCATCATTGGTCTTAAGAAGTTTAACAACTGGGTCAAGTCTGTCCTCATTGGCAAGTTTGTTGGTGGTGAGAGACCACGCCCTGGTGCCAAGGTTCTCGATATTGGTTGTGGCAAGGGCGGCGACTTGAACAAGTGGAAGGTCGCCCGGGTATCGCTCTACGTTGGCATGGGTAGGTTGATGCGGCTTGTTGCTTGGCATTTTTTCCTAATTCCTATAGACATTGCCGATGTCTCCGTTGACCAGGCCCGGGAACGCTTCAACACGATGCGAGGTCGCAAGTTTGAAGGGTACTTCAAAGCGCACGACTGCTACGCTCGGCCCATTTCGGAGGCGCTTCCCGAACGATACCAGCAGCGCGAGCTCTACGACAACGTGACCATGCAGTTCTGCATGCACTATGCGTTTGAGACGGCATCCAAAGCCCGGATGATGATGGAGAATGTGTCGAGATACCTGCGAAAGGGCGGCATCTTCATTGGGACGATTCCGAATACCGATCTTCTATTGTGAGTTTGGACCACTTGGGCCTACGTGCAGCTCTGACAGATAACAGGCAGAGGCTGGAACAGATCCCGGAAGGCGAGCCATTGGAGTTTGGCAATTCGTGTTACTCGATAACGTTCGAGGAACGGCATCACAAGGGGATCTACGGGCATGCGTATCATTTCTACCTCGAGGATGCCGTCGAGGGTGTCCCTGAGTACACTGTTGACTGGGACAACTTCGTGGCGTGAGTGCTGAGGGCAGCGTACAGCGAACAGCCAGCTAACCCGACGTCAGCCTTGCTCGCGAGTACGGTCTCGAGCTCACGTACAAGAAGACCTTCAACGACATTCTGCAGGAAGAGCAGAGCACCGAGGATTTTGGGCCGCTTCTCGGCAAGATGGGTGTTGTGAATGAGCACGGAGAGAGTGCGATGGACAGTGACCAGTGGGAGGCCGCGAGTGAGTAGAGGGCAGTATTGCCTGGGTCGTCGCTAACGTCTGCAGATTTGTATATGGGATTCGCGTTCACCAAGGTTGTGTAAGATTAGTATCATTAGCGGGTGGTCTGTAGGACTATGTGAGGCCTCTGGGCTGCAATGTTACCTGCCTGTGTTTATGTGTGTCGCTCGCTGCAAAGAGACCTGGTCGGTGGTTTGAGTTTAGGCTGGAGTTGCCTCTGGATGGCGCGTGGACGATCTGGACCAGGTCTGGTTCTGGGAGGCACTTCCGTTGACAGCTTCCGTCTCTCGTTGCCGTGGTAAGCTGACATCTCTCTTTTCTTGAACAAAGGGGAACAGGATCGAGTGGGGAAGACAGAAGGCAGATCGAACCTAACCACAAGAGTGGCAAAAGCGGCATGGAAGTTCCTTTGCGCTATTGACCAAACGACTTGCCATAAACCTGCAATTCGACCAAGAATACGAGTGCTCAGTATGTACGGGGCAAGTAATTCTCCTCTCGAAATGCACGGTACTTGGTCGAGGTAACATCAGCACGGAAAGAGGTGCAAGTCGCCGAAAGGCACTGTGGGGTGTCATTGAAGGGGGGTCAGCGGCTGTCGCCTTTCTGTGATCGTTATTGTCCATACCGTCGTGGGCAGGCTACAGTCGAAAGGTGTGTCTTAATGCATGGCGGTATCATTGTATCATTGCAGCGTGCTCCGGTCGCATGCGTTGACGAGTGTCATATCCTCACGATGGCACCACTCAGTGCCACAAACATACGAGACGGCAGCAACGCCATTGCCCCTGTGGCTGTAAGCGCTCCTTCTAATCTGTCCTCACTCGAGTCGTGCAGGCCTCGCAATCCCCATTTGCGTGGCGGTGACACCTTCCTCGACCGAGTATCATCCTCCCCTGCTACAGTGAGATGCAAGAACGAGCCGCTCTGCCCAAGTCACAGAAGCAGCAGGGAAACCCCCGCGCCAACGTAGTCTTGGATCAATCCGATTCCTAATCTACGGTTGTTTCCGCCCCAAGATGCCGATGATTAGAGCCGATGCGACCCTGTTGTTGTTATTGTTGTTGTTGGCTGTCACGGCGATGACGGCGATGACGATGACGAGCAGCGGGGTCAGTTTGGCGGGTTGCTTGGCTGGCAATTAGCTCAACCTGACAGTCCACCTCAGCGTATGACTATCCATGCCGTCCATCATCCACCCGACTGGTCCTCAGCACTGCTGCCGTTCGGCTATGCCTGTGGCCTAGATGTGAGAGCTCACCAGCTTCCACTTCACTGCGAAGAGTACTGGCGGCGCGCTGGCACCGACATGACGTCAAGTGGCAGAGTGCCACACTCGGGAGTAATTCCAGACACAAAATGACTAAAATCAGATTAATTCGTCTCGCGTCCAGCCACTAAACATTGTGTCGCCTTCAGGGTAGCGACATTGCAGAGCGACCGCGTGCGTGCGTCAGAGCGTGTCGCCTGTGCCGCCTGTGCGTGCCGCACGCTAAGTGGACCCTGCGCCTCCTTTCCTTGTCCTCTCTCGGCCCTGACCCCCTTGCGCCCTGCCCTGCCCTGCGCTCTGCCGCCCCGCCGCCGCGCGTGATTGTGCGGCTGCAGGCATTCGAGCCGCCAGTCAGTGGTCGTGCGGCTTCCAGGCCCACACGCCCGCCCACTCACCACCACTAGCAGCAGCACGCAACCGATCTAGCACCCACCCACCTCCCCCCCCGGCCGGCGCTATCCCCCCCCCTTTCCTCACCCACCACCCAACATTAACCACCCTGCCCATTGTTGACACGCTTGCACTCACCACCCACCCACCACCCACCTAGCACTCTTCTCCACCCTACTCCTCCTCCTCTTCACCTCCTCGCCGTCCCTCGTCACCTTGCATCAAAGCTGTGTGCGCGCGTGCAACGCACACAGCTACCTCCCTGCATCACCCGCCCAAAAGTCGGCCCGCTGCGTGGTCACACCCCTCGCCACCGTCACGCTCCTCAATCCAGCCGCCCGGACATTCCGATCACTCACCACCGCACCCACTCGCGCTCGTCTGCCCCCGCCCATCATCATCATCATCATCATCGGTTCCTCCACTCTTACTCCACAACCTCGGTCCTACTTGCTATCACGGCGTCTCTTCGGCAACTAGTCGTCTGTGGTTGTCCCGTCCACGCGACCGCATTCAAGTAGCATATCACAGGCACTCCACTATCGCCGTCGCAGCAGACGCCAGTTGTACCGCCCGCCCGCCCGGCCCGGCAAGCCAACCAACCACCCATCTCGGCCCCACTCTTGTTACGCCCCCCCGCCCCGGCATTTCAACCACCCCCGCGTCGTCGGTTCCTCGGTCCAGTCTGCCGACCCACAACACCCTCCACTCTACACTACCATCTTGCATCTAGCATCTAGCACTTGGATTACCCCCACCGCACCTGGGTACGACCGACCCCACGTTTGAATCGGCGCGCGGCACTCCCCCCACACTACCGCCCGCCCTCACCATCTCTTTCACGCGACGCGGCCTGGGCGTGACGTAGTGTCCACCCCGACCATCGTCCTCGTGCCTGCTTGCAAGCAGCATGACTGTCACCCAGCGACGAGTCCGCGCCGACCCCCAACGGCCAGATGACCGTGTTGGTGAGTACTGTCTTCCTACGTGCCGACAAGCATGCTGACGCGCCGATCCCAGTAACTGAGCCTGGTACGTGGGACACTCAACCTCTTGCCATCCCCCCGAGTGCTATGCTGACCACCCCGCCCTCAGGTGTCAAGTACACGTGTGACAGCTGTGAGTCGTTGCGGTGCATGTGTGTGTGTGTGATGACGACTGACGGACATCAGGTGGCGTCGATATCACCCACACCATCCGCATCAAGTGTGCCGCTGCAGAGTGCGAAGAGGTCGACCTGTGCCCAAACTGCTTCTCCGAGGGCAAGGAGGTCCAAAGACATCGCGCATGGCACCCATACAAAGTTGTCGTGAGTTTGTCTTTCTCCTCTATCCCTCTCTCCCCATCATGTCGCTCACACCCATCCAGGAGCAACACTCGTACCCCATCTTCACTGTCGACTGGGGAGCAGACGAAGAGCTCCTCCTCATCTCGGGCCTTATTCTCCATGGTCTGGGAAATTGGGTCGAGGTCGCCGACCATGTCGGTACACGCACCAAGGAAGAGTGTGAGAAACACTACCTCGAGGTGTACCTCGGCCAAGGCGACAAGAACAAGAGCAAGATGCCTTCCAACGTCACAGTCGTCGACAGCAACCGCGAGTTCATGCCCCCCATGGACTGCAACTTTGAGGTTGACCCAGACGAGTTCCAGGAGAAGAAGCGGAGACGGATAGAGGAGATGAGGAAGCCAGCCGCTATTCCACCAGCCGGCTCTATCGCTCCCCTCGTCTCAGCTCCGACCAATCACGAAGTCGGTGGCTTCATGCCTGGTCGTCTCGAGTTTGAGCATGAGCTTGAAAATGACGCCGAACTGGCCGTCAAGGACATGGAGTTTGGCCTCGTGTTCAAGTTTGGAGGTGACCAGCAGCCCCAAGCCAAGATTACACGGCCAGTCGAGGAAGACGAGGAAGAGGAGGATGAGGATGACGACGAGGACGAGGACGACGTCAAGCCCAAGACGGAGGACGACGTGAAAAAGGAGCCTTCAGAAGACGGCGACGACGCGAGCTCAAACGGGAAGAAGAGGAAACGCGAAAAGGCTGTCGTCGACCCAGGAGTAGACGTGGAGGACGAGGACGAGCTCGAGATCAAGCTCGCCATGCTCGACATCTACTTCAAGAAGCTTGATAAACGAGAGGAGGTCAAGGACTTTATCTTCGACCGAGCATTGACGGAGCATAAGCGGGTGAGTGCAACTGTCGCTGTTCTGGACTTTATAGCTGACTCTCAGATTCTCGCAAACGAGCGCAAGCGGCCAAAGGACGAGCGCGAGCTTATCCAGCGGTACAAGGTGTTCGCCAAGCTGCAGACGGCCCAGGACTTTGAAGTTCTCATTGAGGGCCTGATCTTCGAGCAGCAGTTGAGGCGGAGGATTGCCGAGCTGCAGGAATACCGCCGTGTTGGCATCACCACTGGAGCGGAGGCCGAGTCGTACGAAACGGCCAAAGCAGCCAGAGCCGGCTACCGACCTGTCGTTTCTCGCGAGCAAACCGAAGTCATTCGCACAGGAGCTCGTGTCAATGCGGGTCAGCATCGCTTCCTGCACGGCACGCCTGGGCCACAGGGCGCCACCCCCAACGACCGTGGTTCTCGCGATCCCACGCCCCGTGTTCCTGGCCACGGCGGACGGAAGCCCCCTACCCCTCTCAACCTGGCCAACGCCGCATCTCTCGACCTCCTCACGACCGAGGAGCAGACGCTCTGCTCTGCGCTTCGCGTCCTCCCCAAGCCATACCTTCTCATCAAAGAGACATACCTCCGCGAAAACGAACGGCGCAAGGGCCTGCTCAAGCGCCGCGATGCCCGCAAGATGATGAAGATCGACGTCAACAAGTCTGGACGCATCTTCGACTTCCTTGTTGCCAACGGCATCCTCAAGCTCATGTACGACCCAACGATCAAGGGTCTTGGACCCGGCAAAGAAGGCCACCACGTTGGTGTCCCCATCGATGTCACGACGGGACGCCCGCTGGTGCAGCCTGTAGTCCTCCAGCCTACGGCTGTTACGAATGGTGGTCCATGAGGGACCGGCCAGCCGTGGTGGAGGGGAGATATCAGCCTGACGCGCGCGTTAGATCATGGCGCCGAGGCTTGTGATTAGCAATAGTGTTGTTTTGGGCCGCGTCACGGGATTAACCCGTGCTGCATATTGTGAGAGCGTGAGAGAGAGAGAAGTCACTTGTGTAGTAGTAGTAGTAGTAGTCTACCATGCATATGAAGAAAGAAGTACACGTGCTAGGCTGGGTGGTTACGACGAGACGGCGACGCCGTCGCCGAAGAGGGCGCGGCCGCGCACACTGAGGCGAGCAAAACCCATACGGGCGTCTGCGTCGTCTGGTGACCGCTTTGCGAGCTCGCCACGGTAGGTGACGTCCTCGAGCTTGGGGGTGGCGAGGGCGACGGCGGGGAGGAAGAGGGCGAGGGCGACAAAGGCCTCGATGACAATCTGGAGGGAGGGTGAGTGGGTCAGCTGTGTTGATAGAGTGGGGTTGGCGATGTACGGCCGTACGCACCGAGGTCGGCAACGCGCCCGCCGGTCGGCCGAGGGCCTTTAATGTGCTCAGATCTGTGGGTGAGTACAGAGACAGACAACAACAACACCGCCCGAGATCCATCGGCCGGTCCGGGGTCTGGGGCCCACTGGGTCCCTTGCTACTCACACTCGTACGTCGAGAACGCGGCTGGGGGTCAGCGGGGTGCCGTGGGTTGTGCGGCGTACCGTGCAACAGGGCGACGACGGCGACGGTCGCGAGCAGCTTGCCGAGGGACGCTGACATGGTGGGCGGGGATCTGGCTGCTGGTTGCGCAGGACGGGGGCGGTGTGTAGTGCTTCGGGAGTCGGATGGGCTGTGCGATGGATGGCACAGAGGTCGACGACGTTGACGTCGAGCTTGACGATGATTGTGAGCGCGCGAGCGCGCGAGCTGGTATCCGCCACGTGCGGTGGAGTGGAGGGCTAGGAGGGCTAGGTCGTCGGGACCAAATTGACGGCGTGGGTGCAGGCGGCAGTATGGCCCCTGGTTTGGCGGCACCAGCGGCGGCTTCTGGTCGGAAGGGCAGGCGGGCAGCAGCGAGCGCAGCGCAGCAGCGGGCAGTCTGGCGCCGCTTGGCTGCCTGCCTGCGCACCGGCCGGTAAACTATGCGACCGCAGCACGACCACACTCCACCACCACCACCCACCCGGCCGTAAGCCCGAGCCTACATCTCACTCGTCCTGCCCACAGCTTTGCATCCACAACAACAACAACAACAACAACACACCACCACAACCATGCCGCCAAAGGCCGCAGCAGCTGCCGCCAAGCCATCCGCCGAGCCCGATAATGGCGCCGAGGTCGTAAGTCCCACGCCGAGGCCGCGCCGTGCCGTCCCACCCCCACGGTATCGCCGCCTCTGGCCCCCACGGCGCCCGCGTGCCGCAGTCTACAATCAGCGTTGCTGACGAGGTTTCGCACTCGTAACGCCATCTCCCACTCGGCACTCGGTTGGATCTATCTGTGCTGCCGCCCATGCATGCCCATGCCGCCGCCCGTCTCCCGTCCTCATCGCGCTGCCGCACCCACCCGCCCACATGGCCTGGCCTCCCTCGCGCCCTTGGATCTCCCCTCGGTCTTTGCTCGCCGACGGTGACGACCACCCACGCACGACTACCGCCGATGCTGGTGCGCGATTACTTGCTCTGTCCCCGCACCGTCTCGGGCGTCTAAACTCTGGCATCTATCGCCGAACCTCCACACCCTCCGACCCCACACGCTGCGCTCGGATTGACCCTCCGGCCCCGCCCCACTACCGCTGCTGCTACTACTACCTCGCTTGAAAACATCGACGTGCATACTGCTTTGCTTACTCGATCATCGCCGCTCATCACCGACCGCGTGCTGGGTACATTATTATTATTATGCCGCCTCGCCGCCGCCGAAACGCCTCCCATTCGCCATCGCCATCCATGCTACAGGACGACTCGTCAAGCCGCGGAGGCTCGGTAGCCCCCGAACAGGATAACAGCAAGTCGAGGTAGGGTGCACTGATAGTGGCGAGATTGCTGACATCCAGCTCATCAGCTCAGATTCGCAAGGCACAGAACCGCATCGCCCAGCGCGAGTTTCGACTTCGTAAGCAGGTGTGTATGATGTGGCTGGCTGCGATGTGGGTTTGTGCTGACACGTTCGTAGCAATACGTGAGTGGAGGTAGTGGGCCGACTTGAGGCCCGGTGCTGCATGTTGCATCGTGTTTGTGTCGCCGCCATACTGACCCCGCCAGATTCGCGACCTTGAAGCCCGCGTCGAGATCCTCTCGGGCGATAAGGAGGAGCGCATCGAGCTCATGCTCCTCCTGGTCCGCAACCTCCTTCAGGAGAACAAGGAGCTGCGGACCATGGTCAAGAACATGGCCTCGTTTGTTGGTGAAGGTGAGCAAGCACTGACCGCGCTTGGCACTAATGCCCAGGTCTTGGCTCATGCCTGCCGCGCCTGGGCCTCAACTCGGCGCAGCTGGACTCCATCCTTAACCGCGCCGACACCGACACGGCATACGAGGCCTTTGTGGCCCTCAAGGCGAGCAAGGAGCTCGAGGCGGCCAACCCGGGCATTGAGATTGCCCCGCTCCGCAAACGCTCGGAAACCGTGTCAGGCAGCGCGCCCGGGTCTGTGCCTAAGCGGAAGCGTGCCGACAGCGTTACTACCAACACAATGTCGGTGACCTCTGCCGGCGACAAGCGGCTGCGGGGAGTGTCGCCGACCGAGAGCGCGTCGCACGCTGCCGCTGCCTCGCTCGTCGCCGGCGGATTTGGCAACTGGGACTTTCTGTTCCCTGACCCGACAAGCCTGGGCGCTGTAGCTGGCCCCGGCCCCAGCTCCATCCAAAGCGGTGGCGGCCAGCAGTTGGGCTTTCCTCCCAACACTTCGTTTGGTGCCTACGGCGTGTTTCCCCCGATCAACCCATCAGTGACAGGCTCCGGCGAGGGCGACACACCCGAGTCTGACCGCCAGCGCAGCCTCCGCGCCGCTGTCGCCCACCTGACCAGCTCGACTGCCGAGCGGTCACAGACGCCCAACATTACGACATTAGCCAACAACATGAGCGCGGCGCAGGTCGAGGAGCGCCGCAGGTTGCAGGAGGAGCTTCGGTTGAGCCTCGAGGGTGAGGAAGCCGCGGAGCGCAAGCTCGACGCCCTGCAACTTGTCACATACCATCTGAACAAGTGAGGGCGGATTTTGGAGCGTGAGCTAACAAAAAAGCTTTCGCGTGAATGCCGAGTACTCTCTGCCGCCGTCGCTCCACCCGACACCGGTGCAGCAGACCGTGCCGCACCAGCACGCGATCGATGGGATTCTCTTCCCAACCATCCGCGACAGGATGATCCTGCTGCGCGGGAGGTTTGATCTGGTGGAAGCGTTCCACATGTACATTAGTGACGTGAGTGGGCGTGGCAGTGCACGAGTGTAGTGCTGACCTCGGTCCAGTTCAACATCCACGGCGACGACGTGCTCGACCACCGCAACTGGGAGCCGTCTGAGCGGTGGCTGCGCGAGTTCCAGTAAGTCGAGCGCTGCGGCCCTTTTCTGACACGACAGGATCCTCGCCGACGGCGAGGTTTATGCCATCGCCAACAAGTGGCGGGTGCACCGTGGCCTGGCGCCGCTGGTGCGCGAGCCCGATTCGCCACAGACGACGGTCGCATTGGCGGGGCTGACAGGGAACCTGTCTGCCCACTAGATATACTATTGTACAGGTACAGGGCGGGGGAGCGACGGCGGGGCGGGTTGCGGCGCGAGGAGCGGCAACTATGCAGCTAATGTAGGATGAGTGTGTGCGCGGCAGCGATGACTTACTGTCCGAGTACGTGGCCACGAGGTGGGCCCACATGTCCGAGGCATGCGAGTAGGCCCTGAGGCGCTCCTTGATGTCGGGGGACGCAACGGAGCGGAGGATGGCGCCCTGGGCGAGGTGCTCGCGCTTGCGCCAGTCGAGCCACTGGGCACGCTGCTGGACAAGGAGGAGCTCGTTGCGCACCCGCGTGTCGGTCGACGTGCCGCGGGGCAGGCTCTCTGCCGCCGGGAGCGGAGGCTCGACGAGCCCGGCGCGCAGGGAGCGGGACCAGCGGTTCCCCTCAGCGACGAACGGCTCGGCCTCGGTGCCCTGCACGACGGCCCACAGGTCCGAGATGAGGAGGAACTCCTCCATTGCGTCGCGCCACGCGGGGAACGTCGCGGCGCCTTGCAGCCGCGAAAGGCCGGTCGGGAGGCCGAGGGTGTCGAGCGCCATTGGGTGCGCGGGGGCGTTGTCAGCGGCGGGGGGAGGGGCACGGGGAGGGGGAGACGGCGGAGGACAAGGGGCCAGCGAGAGGCCGAGCGAGCCGGCGGGCAGCAGGTCCGACTGGCGTGGTGGCGAGACTGGTGTCGGGAGTGAGGAGGACATGGCAGCCGAGGGGGGGGATGGCGCTGGGGCAAGCTTGGGCAGAGGCGAGGGAGGGTGCACTGGGCGTAGAGAACCGTGCACGTAAGAAGCACTGCGCCGTCGTCGTCGTCGTCGTCGCCGTGTCGCCTTTGTTGACAAAACTACCGCCGGCCGGGTCGTCAAAGGACGCAGCCAAGGCAGGGTTGCAAGCGAGCACCCGCCTCGCACCGAAAACAAAGGCACCGCGTGCGTGTTCCGCCACGCGCGAGCGCGCAGCCGCCACGCGCTGCCACCGTCGCCATCGGCCACCATCGCCCCATCGCCCCATCGCCCTGTCGGCGCCCCGCACCCGCATGCATGCATTATACGTCTAGTCTTCCCTCTACACGCCTAGTCCTCGCCGCGGCGGCGGAGCACAGCCAGCTCGAGCTCCATCTCGGCGACAAACTCGTCGAGGCACCCGCGCTCCCACCGTGTCCACAGCCACCCGACGTACAGGAACGTCGCGCCGCCCGCGCCGACGACAAACGCCACGAGCGTGAAGATGGGCTGGAGCCACGCCTTGGGCTGCCACGCGCTCCCGATCGTCAGACCCAGCGCGATGATAATCGCCAGCGGTACCAGCAGGCTCAGCCGCGTGCCGAGGCTCGCTGCCTCGCGGCTGTACGACCGGATGTTGGTCACTGCTGCGCGGATCGCGCTCGCCGTCGCGCCCGACGAGTGCGCGCGTGTCAGCTCGTACGCGGATGTCGGGGACGGCGGGACGGCTGAATCCTCCGCGTCGAGGGATAGCAGCGGGGTCGTCGAGCTGTAGTTTGTTTTCGGGGTCGCGGGGTTGTCGTGCTTCGACGACGACGAGCCCTCGGCCGCGCCGGCGTCGATTACAAACGTCGACGTGAGGCCAAAGTGGTCCGAGTAGGAGAAGTCTTCGCCTGGAACCAGGCCGTCGAGCACGACCTTCGACTCGGCGCAGTGTACCCGCCGCGAGCTGCTGGGCCCGCGGTAAAAGATGTAGTCTAGTCGCTTGCCGCCCTGCGCCGCGATGCTCGCCGGGATCTTCTTGCCGTGCGACCACGAGTTGAGCGGCGAGTCGCACGTCATCCCGAGCGTGGTGAGCGCCTGCGCGGGCTGCAGCCCGACGGGCGCGGGGTCGTTGGCGTGCGGGTGCGTTTCGAGGAACGAGTCGGCCAGGCCGCCGTACGTCCGCAGCAGCGAGATTGGCAGGGAGAATGGCTGCGAGTTGAAGTCGCCCATCTGGGGGAGGGGTCAGTGCGTCGCCTGCAGAGTACTACGCCGACAACACGCACCACAAACACCCAGTGCCCTCTTGCTGCGCTGCCCCGCACTTCCGTCGCCAGCTGCCACGCCTGCGTCACGCGGTGCGTCTGGCGCGTCTCGGGCCCGCCCTCGCCCGCGGCGTGCATGTGCGTGTTCCACACCTCTATCGGGCCGAGCAGCGGGTGCTCGAGAACCGCGCGAGCCGCCGCCTTGTTGACGAAGAAGTCGCCCGCGATGACTTCTGACGGCCGGCCGGACAGGTTGTACGGCAGCGCGTGGGCCTCGAGGAAGGGCAGGCGTGAGAGGACGGCGAGGCCGGAGCCAAGTGCGCCGCTGGGTTGTCAGTGGGTGAGGAGGGGAGAGACGGCGCTAGCAACCACACCCAGCACGTGTGTACCTCGGCACTTGAGCTGATGCCACTTGCGACGACGGCCTCGACACGGCTCCACGACCACCACACTTACGTGTGGTAGAACCTCGAGTACGGCAGCACGCCCTGCACATCGTCGCGGATCTGCTCAAACTCCTGGTGTATCCATATCTCCTGCAGGCAGACGACGTCGTAGTCTGATTCTCTGAGGTAGTTTGCGATGGCGGCGATGCGCGGCCCGCGGAGCTTGGAGATGAACGCGAGGCCCCTGGGCCGGCGTTAGTGGGGACGAGGCGCAAGCGCACGCACCAGACGTTGAGCGAAAGGATCTTGAGCTCGCTGCTGCTGTCGCTCATGGTGTGGGCGGTGGTGAGATGTGCTGCTGAGGCTGGCGATGTGTCGGCGTTGGCGTCAGCATCTTGGCCGTTGTCGGGGCCGACGTCATTTGGACGAGGACACCGGTTGGGTTAATGGCGGGAGCAAATATCGGGGACCTGGGTGCGAGAGAACAAACTATGGAGAAACTGCACACACATCACTCAGGCTGGCTGCAAACGCAACCGTGATCGCCGCAAGGACGCTGAGCGCGATGCCGAGCAGGCCCAAAGCCCAAGAGCAACAACATGATCATACACCATGGCCAGTAAAGACCCAGTACAACACAACCAGCACCACGACCACCCCGTGGCGTGGGCGCTACAAATGTCGGCCGCCAGCACCCCCAGCTCCGGCACACTGCCCGTCGTCGCGCCGCTGAACCTTGCGGAACGGGCACCTCGGGGCAGATATACCGGGCTATTAGAAGCGCGCCAGCTTGGCTATCGCTGGGCAGACCAGAGCCCCTGCGAGGGGGCCCTCCGTTTAGGTCTTGGAGACGGGAACGCGAGACCCAACATCGAGAGTGGGAGGGAATCGAACTTTTATGTCTCTGGGCGGGGGGTCAGCGGCTGTGGACGACGAGGGGGTGGAGCTGGCGACGCTGGGGACGTCGTCGCAGCTATCGTAGCGCACTTACCCGTGGATTTTGTTCAAAGAAGAAGTCACGGATTGCACCTCGGCAGACTTTTAAGCTGCTCGCGGGTGCGAGGGAGGGAAGGGAGGCCAGCGCTTACGTAACCATACACCGGGACTAAATCTACCTGCTGCTGCTGCCCCGCATTCGCCGTGCTTGTTGAAACATGGCGACGGTGCGGGCGATAAACAGCAACAAGCCGCACCCAGGCAGGAATGCGCCGACGCCGGCGTCACTCTGTCACCGCACGCGCCGCCTCCGCCGCCCTCCGCCGACAACGCCAGTGAACGCCTCGAGCACAAGTCTCCTCTTCCAAGATCCAATCATTCATCCTTATAGTTGGCCACGACGCGCGCACACGCGACTATCCTCGCAATGCCAACATCCATCAACCGCGTAAGACACGACTCGATGCAGAGCGCATCATCCCTCGGCTGGCCACGGCCACCAAGCCCCACAGTGAGTACCGGCACGTTCGTCATCGCCATCGGCCGAGACGCTGCCATCGGGGTCCTGCGCTCGGGTAGTCTAGCACATGTACGGCTGCTGCTGCACCGTGATCAACACGACTCGACGACCGCGCCGACGCGCGACGCTGCTAACTATCCCTCCCAGTTCTCGACCACCACCACCGGCTCCAAGGTCAACCTCGCAGACTCTCACACCCTCATCTCACGCAAAGACCTGCGCGCGTCCATCGCATGCTTTGAAGACGTACGTGGCCAGTGCTATCGCGCCCAGCCGGTGACTCACGCCACAGCTCATGGCTGCGGCCAAAGCGTACCGCAATGCCCTGCTCGCCATGTCTGGCGCGACTGCCGCGTTCGCCAGCGCAATGGAGGCGTGCTCGAGGTGAGTGTCGCGGCGGTGCGATGGGGGCGTGGGACCCGGGGGAAGCCGGACCTCCTGCGCTGGGAGACGCCAATGCCTAGTGGGCGGTGGGCGGCTGAGCGGCGATACCGACACCGACGACGCACTACTAACACGCCCAGGGTGAAGGGATGCCGCGGTGCCAATGCCGCTCTGGCAGGCGGGGCGGGGCTGCAGTTCCTCATCTCGAACCACGAACAGATCCTCGCCGACACGGTGTATCGCCAGTTTGAGATCCCCTTGCTCGAGGCCCTCGACAATTACAAGCTCATCACGGCCGACCGGCTCGCGGCGTACGAGAAGGCCCTGCACCAGCAGAGCGACAAGATTCGACGCACCGAAGCCGACAACATGAAGATTGGGCGCAGGCGCAAGCGCGACCTCAACCAGTTCAGGCAGGCGCTGGCCGACCTCCAGCGCCAGGTCGACGAGCTCGACGCCATCAAGCTCAACTACCACGAGGAGGTGCTCGAGTCGGAGGAAGAAGTGTGGGACACGGTGCTCGGCAAAGTCGCGTTTGTGATCCGCTCCCAGCTCGACTTCTACGAGAAGATTGCAGGCAAGGCGAGCGACCCGATCCTGGAGCCGCTGGTTATGAGCATTCCCGACCCGTTTGATGCGTACGGCCCACCTAAGGAAGAAGGTCAGATCTTTAGTGTGCTTTCCCCGTGAGTATGGCGATCATGGGATTGATGGGCGTGTCTGCCCGTGCCCCCGAGCCCCGAGCCCCCGAGCCCCACTGACCTATTCCCCAGACTAGGGCTCGACTCGGGCACTACTCCCCCGACGCCAAACCTGACGAGAATCTCGCACCCCAGCTCGTCATCCTCGACTCCCCGCAACGCGTCACCGTCGAAGCTTGCCGGATTTTCGACGCTTGCCCAGGCGCAGACCTCGGTTGTGGACGCGGTCGGGGAGCGCGGCCTGTGGGAGGAGTCGTCGAGTGGCCGCGCTCGGAGAGAGTTGACTGTAATCGAGGAGCGTGACCCCATTGCCTCGAGCCCTGCGAAGAGCACCGATGCGTTGTCGCAGCTCTCGCAAGCTGAGACACTCAAGGCGGACACGCTCAAGGCAAAGGAGCAGGCGGCAGTAGTGTTCCCCTCCACGTCAACCACCAGTGATGTGGCCAACGGCGACGACCACGATGACGACCAGCCTACGGTGGATGACGGCTCCGCCCGCCCGTCACAGGCTCCCGAGTCATCACAGGGCTCCCCAACGCGCCTTGACACGACGGCGTCGCACATCGAGGTCTCCGCCTGACGTTTCCCGCTGGTGAAACCACCACCAATCGCATAGCAACCCCGCGCGCGTTCAACTGCGCACCTCTACCTGCACTCTCATTGTACCTTTCTATCCGGACCCGGGCTGATTCTCTTCTCTTCTCGTTGTTCTATCGATCCCATTGTAGCGTTGATCGCCGTCATCCATATGCAGCGTTGTCTAGTGTGTCTATGGCGGAGGGGCTAGGGTGTGACATCTATCGTGGTTGCATGGTCTTCACTCTCCTCACTCTGCCCTACTCGGCCTTCTTGTTCGCGCTGCCGTTGGCCTGCGTGGAACCAGCACCAAACACCCAGCCTTCGCCCCAGCCGCCCTCGGCCCCACCGAGCTGCCAGCCGCCGATGCCGCCGACGCCAACCCAGATCCACTCGATGAGTCCGCGGACACGGCCGAACACCGACTTCGGTTGGGTGCGCGGGATGTGCTCCGTGACGGCGTACCATGCTGCGCCGAACACCAGGCCGACGGCGTAGCCCGCAAGTACCTGCGGGATGGAGTGATATCGGAGCTCATACCTGCGGCGTGAGCTGATGCGCGACCATGGGTTCACCATCAACCTACCTCGAGTACGCCACGGCAGCCGACCAAGCGAAAACGCCAAAGAGGTAAATACCTGTGCGCACCTTCCTGACGAGGGCGATGCGCGGGCTCGCCGCAGCGCGGGTATACCTCGACCTGAGGGACAGCGCGTAGCCGACAGCCCAGGCGGCGACGAACGCGCCCGCCTGCGAGTGGCTCGAGGGCATGCCATATCCGTCGCCGACGTGCAGGATGTCCGGGAACGGGCGGGGGGACTTGAGCGCGCGCTTGAGGATCAGCGAGAGCGCCTCGTTGGCGACGCTGCCGGCTGCCAACAACAAAAGCGACAGCCGGCGCCCGAAGACCACGAGCGCAAAGTACGCGACGAAGAGAAAGATGGGCGACAGGGACAGCAGCGCGAGCGGGACGCCGAGCGGCGAACCGCTCGCGTACACTATGTGTGTGAGGCTGAAGTGCTTGTCTGGGTCGTAGGCGGACATTGTGGTGTGGTGGGCGAGTGGGAAGAGATGGGAGATGGGGGCTGTCGTGGAGAGTGTGTCCGCGTTGTGTTGCTTGGGCCCCGCAAAATCCAACCTGAAGACGATGACGGCGGCGTGCGGATTCCAAGCCGTATCAACACTCGCTCCTCTCTCACCACCACCACCACCACCACACCGGCCGTAGCCAGCACACCCTCTCGACCTCCCTCGGCAAGCAGCAGCGGAGGGGGGGACACCATCGCCTTCTGCCGCGATTTCCGCCCGACGCAATACAATGCTGCGACTCCGCACCCTCTTGCCACCCGTCGCCGCCGCCGACACGGCAGGCGGCGGGGCGGGTGACAGCCTGCCCCACTGGCTCTTGTTCATCTGCGGCGTGTGCACCCTCATCGGTGAGTCGGGGTTCTGGATGACTGGCGAGGTCGCAGCGCTCACGCCGCAGCCACCGGCGTCAGCATCATGTCCATCGCGCTCCAGCTCAAGAACTACCGCATGCCGCAGCTCCAGCGCAACGTTGTGCGCATCATGGTCATGTGGGTTGGGGTTGTGGTGCCAGCTGACGACAGGGTGCCGCTGTACGCCATCTCGTCGCTGATCGCGCTCTACTCGCTCAACGCGGCCTTCTTCATCGACGCCGTGCGCGACCTGTACGAGGTGAGTCTGCCGCCGTCCGTACCGCGCCTGACAACAGGCATTCGTCATCTACGCCTTTCTCCAGCTGCTCATCACGTACCTCGGCGGCGAGCGCGACCTGCTGCTCCGCCTGCGCGGCCGCCCGCCCATCCCGCACCCGTTCCCAGTGTCCATCTTCCTGCGGCCCATGGACCCCAGCGATCCTTGGACGCTGCTCAACCTCAAGCGCGGGGTGCTGCGTGAGTAGTTGCCGGCCGACAGGGCTGACGGCCAGAGTATGTCCAGATCAAGCCCCTACTCGTCCTCGCCACCGCCATCATGAAGGCCACAAACACGTACCACGAGGGCGACTTCAAGCTCACGTCAGGTTACACGTGGGTCACGGTCGTGTACAACATCAGCATCAGCCTCAGCCTCTACTGCCTCGCCATGTTCTGGGTCGCCGTCAACAAGGACCTCAAGCCGTTCAGACCCGTCCGTGAGTGGCTGCCAGTGCTAGGTTCGCATGTCAGTGCTGATGACGACAGCCAAATTCCTGTGCATCAAGGGCATCCTCTTCTTCTCCTTCTGGCAGGGCGTGCTCATCTCGTTCCTTGTGTCGGTCGGCGCCATCACAAAGGTCGGACCGTACACGGACCCAGAGCACATGTCGCTGGCCATTGTCGACTCACTGATTTGCCTCGAGATGCCTGGCTTCGCCATTGCCCATGTAAGCGGCGCCTCGCCAACTTCGCTAACCCGCAGCAATACGCCTTCCAGGCATCAGATTACATCGACCCCACGCTCAAGCACGCCGCACGCCTGCCGTTCTGGTACGCATTCCGAGACGCATTTGGCGTCAAAGACGTGTGGGAAGACATCAAGTATACCTTCCGTGCACGGGGCGTGTCCTACAAGGCCTATGAGGCGGCCGACGGCGGTATCCACCACGACGACGGCCGCATGAAGCGCATTCGGGCCGGATTGCGATACTCTAAGGGTGGCAAGACAAAATACTGGATCAACGCCCCGGGAGTGGTCAACGCTCCAGCGCAGGACGGCTCCGCCCGTCGTTCGGGCAATGGCTCTGAGCGTTCGGCCCTTGTCCCAAAGACTTATGGCGCCGTCGAGCAAGGCCGCACAAGTCCATACGACTCGCAGAGCGACTCGGATCTTTCAGACGCTGCGAGTCTCGACTTTGACTCTGTGAGCGAGGGTGAGGACGCACTGTATGAGCGCGCAAGGAGGATTGGCTACGCCGGTTTCCCCAACGTCGACGTCAGCAAGGAGCAAGAGCGGCGACGCCGGTGGGCTGAGGATGAGGGCTTCTTGTCTGGGCGAGTTGCCCGCCGATCTTCAGATGCCCTTACGCCGCAGCAGGGTCCTAGCCAGCCGGTGCGCCGCAGTGCTAAGAACAAAGGCCACGGTAAGGCTACTTCCCGCAACGGAGTGTACGGCGCCTGGGCCGACACAGCGACGGCAGCACCAGGCCCCGCGCCCGCCGAGGTCGACAGCGCGGCGTTTGATGGTGAAAACGAGAACCCCAACGCATGGCACTCGGGAGGTGCAGAGGACACGTCGCTGCGGTGGACAAAGAAGCGTCTCGCGCCGCCGCCGGCAGCACCGCGTGCCCCTCCCCCGTCTTCAGTCGTTCCCACTCGCTTCGTACTAGAGGACACGCCCGAGCCAGAGGCCGAGCCCGAGCGCGTCGACGCGGTGGACCTCATCACCGAGGACGTCATTGAGGAGGAGAACCTGGGTGAGCGAGAGCGCCGCCGCAGCCAGCGAGCCAAGGCGCTTGCCGCAGATGGCTTCACGCCATCACGGTCACGGGGGGACAGCAACACTACATCGGCATCGCGTTCCCGCCAGGGAAGCAATGCGCGCCTTGTTGAGGCGGTCAAGTCACGACAGAGCGGCTCCACCCCGCCATCGCGTTCCTCAGTGGAGCAGACAAGTGAGCAGCCACGTGAGCCTGCAAGAGTTCTCGAGCCGGCATCCGCGCCACCAGCCCCGCCAGCGCCCGAGTCCAGGCCGCTCCCCAAGGCTAGTGCCTCCAAGGCGAGCGCCTCCAAGCCCATTGGCCAGCCGAGTGCACCGTCGCGACGCCAACAGAATATCTCGGGCACGTCGACGGCGTCCAACAAGTCGGCGTCCAATTCCGCCGCCAACTGGGGTTCCCACACCGCACAGTTCCCCAAATCTGACGACAACGACGACGACACACCGACCTTCAACGCCTCGTCATTTAGAGTGCCGTCGTACGCCAAGTGGTCCAACCCGGACGACAACCCATGGGCATAGAGTTTGACACTGTATTCGCATGATGCACTGGATGTTTTGTGCAGGCGAGGGCGATGACTCTTGCATGGCCCCCATCAGAACAACAAACTGTCTGGCCAGTACAGTGTGGTGGAGGCGGGGCACCAGCGCAATTTTGGCTCCGCTACTGATCTGATTATTTTGAACGTCGCCACCAGAAACACAAAGTTGCAACTCTCACCTCTCCCGTAACCACAGCACGATGCCGCGCCCCTCCTCCGGCGCGCCAGCCTTCGGGAGCACCTGGGCGTCGCTCACGCCGCCTTTGACGCCATGGATTGCCGACGTGATCGCGCAGCAGGGGTTCAGTAACATGACGCCCGTGCAGGCGGGCACCATCCCGCGCGCGCTCAAGAACCAGGACTGCGTCGTTGAGGCCGTCACCGGCTCGGGCAAAACGCTGGCGTTCGTCGTGCCTGTACTTGAGCGTATCGTGCGCTCGGAGCACAAGTACAAGCGCGGCGAGGTGGCCGCGATCGTCATCGCGCCGACTAGGTACGTGACACCGACTACCGACGCGCTCAGCGGACTCACACCCGCAGGGAGCTCGCGGCGCAGATCCACGAAGTGTTCACCATGTTCCTCTCGACGCTTGTCCCTCCGCCGCCGTCTCCCATCGACGGGGAGGAGCAGCCGACCCCGATCGGCGAGTACCCGCTGCCGCTGCTCGTGACCTCTGGCACGGCAGACCCGTACGCGGCCTTCCTGAACACGAGCGCCAACATCATCGTCGGCACGCCGGGCCGCCTGGCGTCGTTTTTGCTATCGCCGCGCGGGCTGAGCGCCGTGCGCGTCGGCAACATCGACGCGCTGGTGCTCGACGAGGCGGACAGGCTGCTCAGCGCGCCCGACCACCGCCGCGACGTCGAGCGCATCATGCGCCACCTGCCCAAGCAGCGCCGCACGCACCTCTTCAGCGCGACCATGACCGACGCGGTTGAGGACCTCGTCGGCATCGGCCTGCGCAATCCCGTCCGCATTGTGGTCAACCTCAAGGACAAGCGCATGGCGAATGACCAGAATGGCGCGGGCGAGAGGCGAGTGCCCATGAGCCTGCAGAACACGTTCCTCGTGTGTGGACCGGCGGAGAAGACGCTCCAGCTCGTGCGTGTGCTCCGGCGCGAGGCGACCGAGTACGAGGCCGCCAAGATGATCATCTACTTTTCCACCGGCGCCGCCGTCGACTACTTTTACAGGGTGGGTAGTTGTGAATCGGATGGCGCAGCTAACCCGCCAGGTACTGTCCAAGCTGCCCGAGCTCTCAAACTTCCACTTTGCGTCGCTGCACGGCGACCTGCCACCTCGAGCACGCGAGGCGTCTCTGTCGTCCTTCACGTCGCACGCGTCGTCACACCTCTCGCCGGCCGTGCTCTTGTGCACTGATGTCGCAGCGCGTGGCGTCGACTTCAACGACATTGACACGGTCATCCAGTACGACCCGCCGACCGACCCCAAGACCTTCAGCCACCGCGTCGGCCGTACTGCGCGTGCTGGGCGCTCGGGCCGAGCTGTGGTGCTGCTTACCCGCGGACGCGAGGAGCAGTATGTCGACTTCCTCAAGGTCCGCAAGATCCCGCTCGTCCGCCAGGGGTACATCACTGCCGAGCTTGGCGAGGCCGAGACAGCTCCCGAGCCCCCTGTCGACGGCGACGCCCTTGATTTGCTCAAGACTATCCGCGATGTGGTTCTCACCGACCGTGATCTTGCCGACCGTGGCGCCAAGGCCCTCGTGTCCAGTGTCCAGGCATACACCAAGCACGAAGCGAGCTTCATCTTCCGGCCAGCCGACATCGACTTTGCCGCGCTGGCCACCAGCTTTGGCCTGCTGCGTATCCCGACCATGCCCGAGGTGCGCTCGTGGCGAAAGAAGACGGAGAAGGCCGAGGCGAGGCGTGCTAAGGGCGAGGCGCCCGAGGACGACGACTACACACCACCGGTTCCGTGGACGGACGCCGAGGTCGACTGGGACACGTTTGCCTATGCGTCGAAGCAGCGCGAGGCGGCGCGTGTAGTGGCGCTGGCCGAGAAGAAGAAGAAGCGCGAGGAGACCGGCGCCGAGGACGAAGCTCGTCGCAAGAAGCGCAAGATTGAGGCCGGGATCCGTGAGGCGTGGTCCAACCAGAAGGAGCGCAAGGCTCGGCGAGAGGAGCGCCACGACAAGAAGGACAAGAAGAAGCAGGCCGAGTGGGAGCGCAAGCAGGCGGCCGGAGAAGCGACTGAGCAAGACGCACCCGTGCTGCGTGCCAAAAAGGCCAAGGCCAAGAAGGAGGACAGCGACGACAGCGATGACGACATGGGCGAGGACTACCGTGCGCTGCGGCGCGAGGTGAATTCTGAACGTGCGGCGCGCAAGGCCACCTCGACCAAGCGCGAGGCTGTGGGCATGTTTGACGACCTTGACTGAGCCGGCGTGCGGCTGTATCACTAGAATACCTTGCATTGTACACTACTACCCATGCACCGAGCATCGAGCATCCGCCGCAGAGCGCACCAAGCAAGTGCCACGACAAGTGATCGACGTATCGTAGCACGTGATTAAAGTGGGGGTGGTGGATAAGTGGGTCCGCCTGCCGCGGTTGCCCCTCGTTACCAGTGACGCTCACTCGCTGCTCGCTCGCCCGCCGCCGCCGCCGTCGTGCTCATCGACAATCGTCACTGCATCAACCCCGTCCATCGGTCAGTCACCCCCGACCACAGCACCCATCAAGCACAGCCCACCATGTCCCGCAGCGGCGCCCTCGATGACTCGGAGATCCAGTCCGAGATGAACAAGATGGTGAGGGATATCGGGGGATGTGGGCGGCAGGCGAGGCACGTTCGCTCCGCCCCTCCGCCCGCGTGCACGGCGATCGCTGCTCGGCTGACACTGCCCCCAGGTCGCGTTCATCTCGCAGGAGGCCCGTGAGAAGGCGCGCGAGATCCAGGTCAAGGCCGACGAGGAGTTCGCGATCGAGAAGGTGGGTGCGCTGTCTTGAGTGAGCGAGAACGCAGCTTACCCCCGCAGGCCAAGATTGTTCGCCAGGAGTCGCTCGCAATAGATGCGCTGTACGAGAAGAAGCGCAAGCAGGCCGAGGTCGGATGGAAGATGTGAGGAGGAAACCCAATGCTGGGTTGGGACCTGTTGCTGACGCCCCCAGCGCCCAGTCGACCGCGCTCAACCAGTCCCGCCTCGAGGTGCTCCGCAAGCGCGACGAGCACCTCCAGACGTTGTTCGAGAACGCTAGCAACAAGGTCAAGGCACTCGCCGATAGCAAGGACTACCCCGCGGCCGTGGAGTCGCTTATCCTCGAGGTGGGTGCTGGGCTGATAAGAGCACCTAAACCAGGACGCCGCTGACACGCCCCCAGGTGCTCCTCCTCCTTCTTGCGTCCGACGTGACCATCGCCCACCGCCCCAAGGACAAGGCGCTCGTACAGAAGGCGTCCAAGGGCGCGCTCAAGCAGTACCAGGAGCTCTCGGGCCGCGAGTCGACCCTCACGTTCGAGGACACCATCTCGGACGACTCGGCCGGCGGCGTCATTGGCTCGACGCTCGCGGGCAGGATCAAGGTGGACAACACGCTCGCTGAGCGTCTGAAGATTCTCGAGGAGAAGGTGGGTGCCGAGGCGGCGAGGCTGTCCCGGTTTGCCGGGCCACAGAGCTGACAACCCCAGATGCTGCCCGAGCTCCGTGAGGACCTCTTTGGCAAGAACCCCAACCGCAAGTTCTACACTGTGAGTGCTGGTCTTGACTTGGTGGCTAGCGCTGACACGCCGCAGTAAATAAACCGTTGTTAGCCCGGTCTGTTAGATGCACTGAATAGCTTTGCAGGCTCAGATGAAAGGATAGTATTGGCGTGGTGTGGGGTGTGGTGTTGTGAGGCTGGCAGCTGGCGTCGGTCGCAGACTTGCGTCATGCCAGTTGCGGAACACTTACCTCTACTCACCGAGCTCACCTGGTACCGACTCCGCCACCTCCACTCCCCCACGCGAGACACCCACAATCAGTATCGTGGCTATCGTGGTCTGTGTCGTGGTCAGTGCGTCGGCAACCGGAAACAGAAGCCTTGCGGCAAGCCAGCTCAAGCCAGCGACGGCATGGGCTCGGTCACATGCCAAGACCCATGCCGCGCCGGCACCGGCACCGGCGCCGGCCTCTGGTACAGCAAGAGGTCAAGTGCCAAGGAGGGCAGCGGCGCAGGCGGGGGACAGGCCTCGCAGCGCAGCGGCCAAACCAAGTGAGACAGACATGAGACGTCGGGCTACTTAACGAACTACCTACGGCCCGAGTGCCGCCGCCGCGGACCACTGGCACATCTCCGTGTCGTTGTCCACGGCGTCGAGCCGAGCGGAGGCTGCTGCGGCCCTGCATGCCCTGCTCACATGTTGTTGACAGCTGCTACGCGGCACCCCGCCGCTCAGCCGACCCCCACGCCACGCCACACGGCCAATGACTCATGCCGCGTGCGTCATGCACGTGACACGGACACTTTATGGTGGGTGGGATGCACCACCCCATCGTACCATCTTTTTTTCTGTGCGGGGTCAAGTGCAATCTCCGCCAAACATGCCCTGAGCGGCCGACGCGTACCGCGACCGTGCAGGTCAGCCATAAACGGCGCTCTGGCTTTTATTCTTGTTGTCTCTGTTCGTCGTCCCCTCCTCACCACACCCAACATGTCTGGACCCGCGAGCAACCTGCGCGCGCGCAAGGTCGAGTCGAACGGCAACGGCAACGGCGCGGCCCACGCCAACGGCAACGGCAACGGCGCTGCCACCGCTGCGCCCGTCGAGTCAGAGGGCAAGTCGCGCGCCGTGCGCTACGGCGCCATCCCGACCGCGTACGGCCAGCAGATGGACAAGAAGCTCGACCAGCACGAGAGCTACGAGTTTGGCGGGCCCGTCGGCGTCACCGCCATGATGGTCGGCTTCCCCATCCTCATGTACTACCTGTTCGTCTGCCTGTGGTACTATGACGGCAAGCTCGTGCACCCGTCGAGCGTGGCCGACATCCGGCCCTTCCTCGAGCGCATGTGGGCGCACGCGTACGAGGGCGCCTACCCCACCAAGTTTGCCTGGGGCACCTACCTCGGCCTCACGGCCATCCAGCTCACCTTTGCCTGGGTTCTCCCTGGCATGATGCAGTGGGGCCTTCCCGTCCCCTCGCTCGGCTACGAGACGCTCCTGTACAAGTGCAACGCGCTCGCGTCGTGGTACTGCACGCTCGTGCTCGCGTTTGTCCTCCATGTCACCGGCATCTACCGCCTCCCCTGGATCATCGAGAACTACGGCCCCATCATGACCGTCGCCATCATCACCAGCTTCACTGTCTCGGCCACGATCGACATCCTCGGCCGCACCGCCCACTACGGCGGCAAGCCCCTCCGCATGTCGGGCGTGCTCGTCTACGACCACTTCATGGGCGTCTCGCTTAACCCCCGTCTGGGCCCCATCGACCTCAAGATGTTTGCCGAGGTGCGCGTGCCTTGGGTGCTTCTGTTCCTCATCTCGCTCTCGGGTGCCGTCAAGCAGTACGAGGACCTCGGCTACCTCACCTACAACATGTTCCACATGCTTCTTGCTACCGGCCTGTACATGAACGCGTGCGCCAAGGGCGAGCAGATGATCCCCCAGACCTGGGACATGTTCCACGAGAAGTTTGGCTGGATGCTCATCTTCTGGAACATGGCCGGCGTCCCCTTCACCTACTGCTACCCGACCATCTACATGACCCGCTCCAGCCCCGACACGTACCGCTTCCCCTGGTGGGGCAACGTGCTCATGTTCGTCACCCTCCTCACGTGCTACTACATCTTCGACACGTCGATGAGCCAGAAGTCGGCCTTCAAGATGCAGCAGCAGGGCGAGTACAAGCCCCGCAAGGCCTTCCCTCAGCTCCCCTGGGCCGAGGTCAAGGACCCCGAGTTCATCCAGACCAAGCACGGCAACAAGCTCCTCGTTTCCGGCTGGTGGCAGTTTGCCCGCAAGATCAACTACACGGCCGACTGGTTCCAGGCGCTCACCTGGGGTCTCACTGCCGGCTTCAACACCCCCATCACCCTCTTCTACCCCATCTTCTTCCTCGCCGTGCTCACCCACCGCTGCGGCCGCGACTTTGAGAAGTGCGAGCGCAAGTACGGCGAGGACTGGGTCGCGTACTGCAAGATTGTCAAGTGGAGGTTCATCCCCTATGTCTACTAAGCGGGGGCGTAGAGCGAGCGTGCGCGAGTGAGCTTGCACGCGCTCGAGCAAGCACGAGGTGCGGCGTCATGATGGGCGAGAGGCAGATCATCCTCTTTCCCCACCAACGTCGCCTGTAGCAACCTTCCCATTAGACGTTGTGGCGTTACCCTCTCTCCACGGCCGATGTCCCTGACTGGCCACATACCCAACCATCTATAGCTGTAGCTATATGCAAGCATTGCACAGACTGCGAGCCATGAGGGGAGATGCATTACAGTGAGGTAAACCTGAGCGGCGCGCGGCCATGAAATGAGACTTTTGGATGACTTGAGGACAACTTGATCAACCGACTCCAATCTATACTTCCTATACTTCCTACTTTTCCCGGCTGGCACTCCTCACCACGCCGTCGGCGCCGCCGCAGTCCTGGCCCGAGGGACTCGCACGCGGATACACGGCCGGCTCGTCGGCGACCTCGGGCTTGCGCGCCGGGAAGCCGAACAGCGACTGCCTCAGCCACTCGGTGACGCCCTCGCCCGGCAGCGGGCGGATCGTCTCGACCTCGTGGTGGGCAATGAGGCCCGAGTACGGCGAGAACTCGTACAGCGACGACGTGTGCCATGTCGCCTCATTGTGCGGCGGGAGGCGCGGGCGGCCGTGTAGCGTAAGCAGAATACGGATCTGGCGCTGACGCGCGGGCGCGGGGTGCGGCGTGCCCGCCGCCGACGGCGCGAGCGGCGAGACGGACATGCGCTCGAGGGATGCGTTGAGGTCGGTGTGGAGGGCTGTGTGTTCGTCAGTTGCTGCGGTCAGCCACACCACCCACCCTGCATTCCGTTGCGCGCGATCGTAAAGGCCATGTTGTACCCGTGCAGGCTGGACACCTTGAACGGCAGCGGGGCCGGCAGCTTGAGGGTCACGTTCTTGGAGTAGACTTCGGGGGGGAAGAGGTCGCGCGCGCCCGGGTCGAAGAGGAGCGGCAGCGTCTCGCGCAGGTGAAGCATGCCGCGCGCGACGCGCATCTCCCACTCGCGGTCGTCGACCTCTTCCTCGAGGCTGTTCTTCGGCGGCGGGGTAGGGTGCGGCGGCGGGGGCGAGAAGAACCCGGGCGGGCGGTGCGCGAGGAGCGAGAGGGGGCGGGATGGGCCGGCGAGTGGCGACGACGGCGACGGCGGGGGCGCGAGCGTGAGCCGCGAGCTTGAGGCACAGCACGGCGACCCGCACATCGGTCGTGCACGGGTCACTGCGCGTGATAGTTTCGTTGTTGCGCGCATCGTGAGCTAGTGGGCGACGATGCGGCGCGATGCGCTCGCCGCTCGTTCTTGTACATTGATCGCCATCTCTGCCGAGCCGATGCGCCGCGCCGCAACGGCCAACGACGTCACGTGTGATGCACACAAACAGTGGATTTCCCACGGTGGTGTCAAGAGGGGAAAAGAATGAAGGCGTTCGAAGATATTAGCGAGCCTTGCCTGAAAGTCCGGCCCGCGCCTACCGTCGCTTCCTCTCGCTTCCGGTTTCGCTCGCGAGCGACAGCGACAGAGCTCGAGATCGACAATGTGGCGTCGAGACATGACGCTGGACGCTTGGGTCGAGGTGGCTCTACGCGACAAACGCCCTCTTCGAGCCAAAGTCAGTCCATCGCTTCACGAGATTACGGCGTCTGTGTCCAACGACGATCTGCGAAGACAAGTGTAGGCCGTTGGTCGCACCTCAGCGGCCGACACCACTCCGAAGCCCACAGCCCGCAGCCCACGGCGTCTGCCATCGCACGCCCCATGCTGACCAGCGTCCGCTCACGTCCCGCGCGCCGTGTCCGCGCGTCCGCGCACGAAAGACGCACATCGCTGCCGCGAAACTCGGCGCTCACCGTACAGCAACGGTCACGAGAGCGCTGGCGGGCTCGTGGGCCCCGCAACGCGCGTGCACCGCCTTCAGGGCGGCGCGGTATCAGTAGAGCGTGTGCACCGCGTTTTCGGTCTCTTGTGCGGCGGGTTGAGCGTCGGCGCGCCGCCGAACACGCGCGACACGGCCATCAAACAGCACCGAGGCACAGCCATTGCGCGTGCTCTGGCCCAGGCCGCACGCCGGCCGCACGATTGGCCGCGACGGCGGCGCGAGAGGGGGGGGAAGGGGCGGACGATTCGGCACAGGGCATTACTCCTAACCTTTCGGCGCGGTGGTCGGCGAGAGCCTGCCGACCAAAGGCAGTATGCGTGCACGTGGAGTCAATTTTTGGCCCAGGCGGTGAGATGCCGCAGGGTCGCTTCCCTCGGCACTGATAGAGACGACGCGCTCGCTCCCGATGAGGGTCCCGGCGACCCACAGCAACGGTGGTTGTAGAGCGCGCGCGCGGCAGCGTCAGCGGCTGGGGCAATGCTCAATGCTGTGGGTTAAGCGAGGGCTGATGCCGAAGCCGGGTTCGTGCCTGCGCTGCTGCTGCATGAATGCGAGTCGGCTCGTAGGGTGTCGGCAGTGGAGCACACAACTCTGACCCGACGACGCCTGTGACGTCGGCTCCCAGTGGCCAGGCAGCCAGCCAGCCAGCCGCAGGGCAAAAAATACTGTGGCTCAATGGATGTAGCCGGCGATAGCACGAGCAAGGTTGTAACCAACTCAGTGTTAGTATAAGAACGCAGCGAGGATGAGCAACAGGATGCCCCACACTCTTCAGATCAGACAGCAGCAGCCAGCAGCGCCACCACTTGCAGCCTCTCCGCGCGACCACCCATCCCGCCCGCACCCCACTCATGTCGTCCCACCCCGGTAGCACCGCCGGCGCCACGCCCGAAGAGGTCACGGCGTACCTCGACCAGTTCAACTTTACGGGCGGCAACCCAACCCCCAAGGACCTGGCGCCGTCCATCGTCTTTGCCATTATCGTGAGTGGCGTGCTGGCTCGACGACGAAGACGACGACGCTGACACTCCCGCCACAGTACTGCGCGCTCTTCGCCGCCGTCATTTGGCGCTGGGTCGTGCCCGCGACCCGCTCGCGCCTGCTCATCCGCCCGACTATCTTTATTGTTATCCGCATCGCGTCGTGGATCCTGCGTGCCGTCATGTCCAAGTCGGTGTACGGCACGGGCGAGCTCGTCGCCGAGCTTGTGTTCATTTCGATCGGCTTCCTGTTCATCATCTCGCCCGTCATCGACATGTGGCGCCGCCATGTCCTCTCCGTCCTGGCGAAGAACGAGCGCCCCCAGTGGCTTCTGCGCCTCACCAACCTGTCGCAGCTCACGCTGATCGCCGCCGTCATCACCGCCACCATTGGCGGCTCGCTCGTCGGCACGTCGGTCAAGACGTCGACCGTCATCGGCCTCCGCAAGGCGTCGTACGTCCTCTCGCTCGCCGTCGTCGTCCTCGCCCTCATCGGCATCATGCGCACCCACCGCAAGTTCAACCTCCCCCGCCGCGGCACCCTCTTCCTCATCGCCGTCTCGCTGTTTTGCATGGTCTGTGGCGTGTACCGCGTCGTCCAGATCTTCACCACCGACCCCAAGGACCCCGTCCGCAACTACATCACCTTCTACATCCTCCAGGGTGCCATGGAGGTCTGCGCCACCATCCCCATGCTCGCCATCAACATCAACGAGTGGTTCCCCGGAGAGCAGGGCGTCGCCGTCCGCTCGCACGACTCCGAGTCGGGCTACCCCATGACCGAGCACCAGCACAAGTAGACGGGCGTGGCGGTTGATGCCGTGGCGGTGCTCGATACCATCACATAGAAAGCCCACCTGCGGATCAACGCAGAGTCCGACACGTAGAATCCACTCTATAGATGCCAATAATTTGTCATGTACCTGTAGTCATTGAGCGGGAGTGAGCGGATTAAGAACAGATAAGATGATGCAGCCTGTGCCAAGACCTGATCTCGGCTTCCACTGAGGCGGTGCAACAACTGCTGTGTGCCGTATCACAGCGCGTTTCGTTCTGCGCGCAAGGCCGTCGCCCTGTATCCCTTGGTATGCGGATCACGCATATCAGAATAGAAAGCAACGGGGATAGCCCAGAGGCTGTAGATTAGATTAGATGACTTCGCGTGGCCGAGACCACGTCACCCCGCAGCTAGAGGTGGCGGACGCGATGGCGAGCGAGGTGGAGCGAGACGGAGCGATGTGCCCTACCAGCAAGCTCCGCAGACCAAACGAGAGATATCACCCTACCATGTGCCACCTGCAAATCATGCATACTGCTGGTCTCCTGCCTGGTTCCTAGCCCCTTGCCCCGCTACGTTTGGATACCTCCTACTTCTGATCGCACCGCACCCCGTCGGTCCGCAGCGCCGCGTTCTTGTACGACTTCTTCTCGATGCCCTGCATCGTCGGGCGGATGTCGCGGTCGAAGATCGCGAGCGGCAGGCCCATGGTCACGCACGCGTTCGGCACGTCGACCATGGCGGCAACGTGGGCTTCCACTGGCGCCGCGGAGAGGAGGAGGTCTGGGGGTTAGTTTGAAGCCGAAAGAACTACACAACTACACCCACGGGCCTGCTCCTTGCTGTAGCCGAGGCGGCGGAGGTAGTCCATCGCGTTGAGAGCTGCCTGCTTGTACGCGACGGTTGCGTCCATCGAGTACTGCTTGCCGTCGCCGTTGACATCTGGCAGGTAAGTGACTGGCGGACACGGTGGCAGGTGACTCACCGACGGAGAGTCCCTCGAAAATAAGCTGCTCGTGATAGCGCGGGTCGATGGGTGAGGGCTGGTGTGTGAGCCAGACCTCAGGCGACAGATAGCTCACAAGGAAGATGGGCTGCTTGAGCCCGAGCAGCTTGACGCCGTCCTTCATAACTGAGCACTTGAGCGTAATGATGCCTGCCTGGCTGGTGAGCTACCTCCGCGCACGCCACCAACCATTTCAATAGCGCCGCAGAACGACAGCTCGCCGTCACCCTGCGAGAAGTGTAGGTCTCCGACAGCAAGGTTAGCTCCGTCGACGTAGACAGGGAAGAAGCAGCGCGAGCCGCGGGAGAGGTTCTGCGGTGTGAGATGGCTTCCCCTGCGTCGCCCAGCCGCCCACCTTGATGTCGACGTTGCCGCCGTGCTCGCGCCCGGGGATCGTCCTGGCACCCTCGGCGTAGATCTTCTCGCGCACCTTGTCCGGGAGCTTCTGGCCGACGTATGCGCCCTCAGCGAGCGGTGTGAGCGCGACGGCCGGTACGACATCGCCCGCCGCGGCGACGAGGCCGCGCTCGCGCTCGTTCCACTTGTCGAGCAGCTCCTGGCTCGGCGCGGTGCCGATAAGGCCCGGGTGGGGGATGCCCGCGAAGCGCACGCCGGGAATGTGTCGGCTGCTCGCGTAGATGCCCTCAAAGTCCCACACGGCCTTGGCGGCCTTGGAGTCTGGATGTGAGCTGGGGGCGAGTTAGGCAGCTCACCAAAGTCGGTGCTGAAGAGGCCGCCGCCGTTCGTCTCTGCGAGGAAGGTCAGCTCAGCCTCGCTGCAGACGCACTCTCAAACACGCCCGTGTAACCCCACTGCATGTGCGGGAAGGGCGTGACATCCAGGATGTCGACGATAAGAACGTCGCCCGGCTTGGCGCCCTCGACGGCGACAGGGCCGGTGAGGTTGTGGATCTTGGTGAGGTCGACGTCCTGCTGGGTGAGCATTTGGCCACAGATCAAGACACCCACCCTGACATCGTCTGCGTTGTCATTGTTGAGGATCTGTCCGCCCGTCCAGTCATGACATTCGAGCTTGAAGACGTCACCGTCGGCGACGGTCGCGACAGCGGGGATGTCGGGGCTGGGGGTGAGTATGTGGTGGGAGAAGAGGTGAGGGAAGAGGGATGGAGACAAGCACTGCATCCCACTTCCCCCGTCGTAACTCACTGCCAGCGGTTGAACAAGCCAGCCTGCTCGTCGGCGGGCTTGAAGGGGTCGACCTGGCGTCAGCGGCCTCTGTGGGCGCCGGGGCCTCACCTTGACGAGGGTGGGGTGCTCAAGTGCCATTGTGTGTTTGTTACTGATAGTGAGTTTGATACAAGCTGGCGCAGATGAGCTATGCAATGGATATAGACCCTTCTGTCCCTCCTCCCAGCCTTAAATACTCGCGCCGTAAGACCGAGTGAACCAGAGAACTGGCCGACCAGTGGGAACGGCCAAGCCGGTACGAGTCAGATGATACGACGCCGATAGCAACGGCCACTAGCGTGCCTGAGATAAGCCGCGGCGCCGCATGCTGGAGTGGAAACAGTGTCAGCTGCTCTCATCACCGTCGGTTAGCATGCATACCCCGCGCAGCAAGGCATGCCGATGGGGCGGAGAGCATGGTTCTCACGACAACAAGAGGGTGGGTGCGGCGCCCGCCGCGTCTATCCAGCAACGTGGTGGATGAAGCCCAGACAAGGTCGTTTAGGATATCCCGAAGCAGCCAAGTACAGACACTCGCTACACCGCATGGCCGGCCGCAGCACGTTCTCGTCAAGCAGGAACAGTCGCGGCAGCGCTCATAGACAGGATACATCTCCAGCTGGCAGCTGACGTCTGTACTGCGCCGCGCGCAGCTCGCTCGCTCGCTCGCTCGCACGGCCCTACTTCCCGGTCCACCACTTGTACACATAGTACAGGAGGAAGGCCAGGATGACCCACTGGCGGATGTTGGGGGTCTGCGGCGCGGCCAGCGCGTCGAGGTCGAGCGGCGCCGTGTCGGGCGCGTTGGGGTCGCGCCCCGAGTGCTGCTGCACGAGCGCGGCAAGCTTCTTCGGGTCGGCACCGCGGAGCTATGCGGGGGTTAGCTGCGGCGCGACTAAGAGGACAGCTGCACTACCCACCTCGTCAACGACAACGCCGCCCTTGAGTAGCTTGAACGTCGGCATAGCCGACACCTTGTACCGCTGCGCGAGCTCGCGCTGCTTGTCGACGTCGATTTTCTGCTCGGATCAGCAAATGCCGATCACACCGCCGCCGCCGAGCCAACTCACAACAAACTTGACCTCGTCGTACTGCCTTCGTCAGCGTGTGCCAGCCAGCCCCCGAGCCCACCTTCTCCGCCAGCTTGTCAATCACCGGCGCGATGAACTTGCACGGGCCGCACCACACGGCATGGAAGTCTGTCGTCAGCGGCGCGGCGCCAAGGACCCACCGATCACGAGCAGCTGCGTCGCGCCGAGCGCCTTGACGATGCCGTCGAATTCTGCAGTCAGCGGCGGAACCTGGAGAGGGCAGCTCACCCGCCGTCGACTGGATCTCGGTCGTGAGGTCGCCCATGGTGTGTGAGTGGTTGGAGGAGCGGCGGCGACAGCGGCGATGTTGTTGTTGAGTGCCGCGCCGGCTGGTCACCGCATGACGACAGCGTGCGGCGGCGGACATGCGTGCCTGTCCGCCCAAAAGTCGGCATCGGAGGCGTCCGTGCGTGGGGCGTGCGGCCTTGCCATCGCACTGCTCTCGACTGCACCGTCTTCGACAACAGCACACGATGGAGGGTGAGTGTACTGTAGACGGCGCAGTAGATATCCCCGCCGGCCCGCTCGCTGACACCCGCCCGTGTCCCAGCCACATCACTCGCCCAGGTCGACACGCTCTACTCGGCCGACTCGATCGAGTTCTGCCCGCACCCGGGGTTCGAGCAGTGGTTCACGTGCGGGACGTACCAGCTGCTCAAGCCGGAGGAGCAGGCCAAGGCGGATTCCGAGGCGGCGGGTGCGTTGGAGGAGAATGAGAAGCCGGCCGAGGCAGCCGCCGACGCCGACTCGGATAGCGACGACGACGGCAACGACGCAGACGAGTACACGCCCCCCGCGCCCCGCATCGGCAGGCTGTACCTCTACTCTCTGGACGGCACGACGCCGACCGAAGCCCAGCGCATCGAGACCGCCGCGATCCTCGACGCCAAGTGGTCGCCGCATACCCCCGCGACACCCGAGCTGGGCGTCGCAGACGCCAAGGGCGGGCTGAGCTTCTACAAGCTCGCCGACGGCGCGCTCTCCGAAAGCGAGCGGTATGCGCTCGCCGACGACGACACGCTCGTGCTCTCGCTGGACTGGTCGCCGTTCCGCCAAGGCGAGATCATCACCTCGCTTTCGGACGGGAGTCTCGCGCACGTCGTCCGCACGCCGACGGGCACCGAGACCGCCGCGCAGTGGCACGCGCACGAGTTCGAGCCGTGGATCTGCGCGTGGGCCGGCCCCGAGTCCGTCTGGTCTGGCGGCGACGACTGCAAGCTCAAGCGCTGGGACGTGCGCGTGCCCGACATGCCCGTGTTCGTCAACCGCCGCTTCGACGCCGGCGTGACCACCATCGCGGTGTCCCCGCACGCCGAGCACCTGCTCGCTGTGGGCAGCTACGACGCGCACCTGCGCGTGTTTGATGCGCGGCGCGCCACCACGCCGCTCGTGGATGTCGAGCTGCCCGGCGGGATCTGGCGCACGAGGTGGCATCCGAGCGCTTCGCGTGCGGGCGATATCCTCAACGCGACGATGCACGGCGGCTTTGCCGTCGTCAGGCTGCCCGGGGAGCTGGCGTCGGCCGAGGACCCCCAGGGGAGCCACGAGGCCGAGATCATCAAGACGTTCCCCGGCACGCTGGGGTACGGTGCCGACTGGTGCCGCCGCGACGACGGGGACGACAGCGTCGTCGCCACCTGCTCGTTCTACGACCATGTCATGCATGTGTGGCGGGCGTGAGCAACAGCGGGTCTCACGCCTCCCCCTCGAACCCTCCGACATCTACCTCCTCGTCAACGTCAGACCCCGCCCCAGCCTCAGACGCCCGCTTCGGTGGCGCCACACCCGGCCGCGCCATCTGCCGCCGGTACATCTCTGCAAACTCCTCGCTCGTTGTCGCCTCGTCCACGCTCTTGTCGTCGCGCACGCGGATGAACCGCGGAAAGCGGATCGACAGGCCCCGGTCGCCCCCGATGTACGTCGCTCCGGCGGGATACACGGGCGACAAGGTGATGCTGTACATTAGCTCATTCATATGCATTTACTCACTCTGCCCCGCGGATCTCCCAGACTTCTGACGGCGCAAACCACACGTCGGGAACGAGCCCGCCCGTCTCGACGTACCCCAACGGCGAGCCCTTGCTGCACACATCGGGCGAGCCTTCCGGCGGGTACCGCACGAGGAGCGCCTTGTAGAAGGCGTCGCTGAAGCCTGAGATACCTGGGCGTCAGTCATGTCAGAGTGGCACCACCTACACTTGCACACCGCCTCGAGCGCACCCGACTCAGGGTTGCGCGCGGCAAGCAGGATAGGACTCCACCAGCCTGCTTTCCTTCCCAAGCCCCACCACGCGCCAATGGGCACAAGGTCAAGTGAGTCGCCGAGGCCCTCGAGGTAGTCTGAGGTCAGCAACAGTACTGACCACGCATCACCTACCCTTCTTGACCTTGAGCCAGCCCATGCTCCGCTGGTCGGGCTCGTATGTGGCGGGCAAGGGCTTCTTGCGGCCCACCTCTACCGCCTCGCCTTCTGCTTCTCCCTCTAACTCATCGTCTTCGGCATCGATGTCGATTGGCTCAGCAGTGGCCTGCTCCCCAGACTCGAGCAGCTTGACCATCAGTCCCTCAGCCTTCTGCTCGACCACCTCATCAAAGAACGTGCGAAGGTCGGCAGGGCTCTTCATGTCCAACGAGTCGACATTGGCAATGTGCGCGAAACGTGCCAGCATCGGGTTCGACTTGTCGGCAAATGGCTGAATGAGCGTTCGGAGCAAGTGTCGGCGATGAGAAAACGGCGCGGAGAGGAGTGGCTGTGTGGCTCAGTGATTCGGTCTATTACATGCCACTCACCACATCGTTCAGGAGCATCAGGTCAAACGAATACACCTCAACAACCACCTTGATGTCCTCTAACCGCACGTCCTTCTTCGCGCGGTTGGTAAGCTCCTGGAATGTCCGGTGCTGGCCCGTGTCCTTGTCCACGGCGACGATCTCGGCGTCGAGGATGAGCGAGGTGACCTTTCCGGTGTTCAGTAGTTCCCGGACAGTGGGAGTAGGGCTCGAAGACCACGAGGGGAAGTCGACCCTGTCGCTCGGCAGTGGTCTGGACAGAAGTGCCAACGCCAGCGCACACACGTCGGGGTACTTCTCCGTCATGTCCTCAAGGTGGCGGCTGAAGAGGCGGACCCACACCCGCCCGCCTTCACCCTCGACCCAGCGGCCGCCGTCGTCGTCCCCCTGCGGGCCGTCGGCGCGGATATGCATCTGCAGCCTCTGGCCGTCGAGCTTGGCCTCAGCGGCGAAGGGAAGGCTCCCGAGACGTGCGTACACCTCGTCGATGGAGCGCGTGATGCTCCCGAGCATAGGCGACAGCGGCACGCCGACACTCACGGGTACGCGCTGCTCGAGCCCCTCGAGCCCCGGCTCGATGCCCTTGACTAAGTCGTCGTAGTTTGGATGGCGGACGTACACCTTCCGTACGAGGCGGACTGCCGCTCCACATCGTGCCTCTATCCTCTCGCGTACCGGATCTGGCGGCTTCTTGCCCTTCTCCGGCAGGGGTAGAATGCCCTCAAAGTCGTCGCGCGACATCTCATGCAAAGCTGCTGCGCGGGCAAATGCTGTGAGCAGCGTTAACCTCACCGCGCCGATCTGAGGTGTCAGAGCTGCATTGTATCATCCCACTCACCCTCAGGTTCCCGATCAGCGTGCGCACGAGGAACCGCACCTCCTCCCCACGCGCTTGCACGATGAGCCGCCTCACCACATCGCCCTTGAGCTTTCCGCTCTGCTGCCCCTTGAGCTTTGCGAGGCCTGTAACGCGATCGTACACATCGCGGACGGATAGCGGGGCAGGGGCCACCAGTGTGCGGAGGTTGGACTTGGCCTCGAACGCGACGTCTCCTGGGTCGCCGTGCTTCTCCCACAGGCGCTTGAGGTCGCGTGGCTGCAGCCCCGATACCTCCTTGATCGCCTTGGAGAGCACCATGAACCCGACGCCGAGCTCGAAGGGGACGTATGCGGGCCGGAGGTGGTTCGAGAGGAGGTACAGTGCTGCGAGGAGGTCCTGCGGGCACCGCGCGATGAGGAGGTGGAGGAAGCTGGTCGGTCAGCGTGGCACGCTTGGCGGCTTACTTTGTGAGCACGCGGACGATGAGCAGGCGTGACCGCGTTCGAGACACCTGCACGTACGCGCCCACAAGAATGCTGTACGGTAGCCGGCCCCCAGGCCACTTGGACACGTCGACCTCGTCGGGGCGGAAGAGGAGCGAGTCGAGGTCAAAGTCGATCGGCTCGACGGGCTCAGCGCGCGCCGAACTGATACTGGCGGGGCGTGAGGGGCCTGCCTCGGCGTCTGGCTTGGCCTCGACCTTGGGCTTGACCTCGGAGGAGGGTTCTGTCTCCCGTTTCACGAAGAGCGCAGCGATCGGTCTCTTCGGCTCGGCGGCCGCCACCTCGTCCACCGCCTTGCGCTTGCCATTGGCCGGCACCTCCTCGCCAGCCCACTCAGCCGCGAGCTTGCGCGCGAGCACCTCGTCGCTGTCGACCTGCTGCACGAGTTCCACCGCAGTTACCTGTACCACATCGTCGTCTGAGTCGGCGAGGTCGACCACGCTCGGCTCGCGTTTGGCGCGGTCGGCGGCGAGGACGGACGACGCCGCCTTGGCCTTGCCTGGGGGACTGAAGAACGAGGCAATGGACGTCTGCGCCGGCTTGGCCTTCTTCGCCTTTGACGGTGTCGAGGGTGCTGCCGCTCGCTTGGGCGGCATTGTGGTGGTGGTGAGGGCGATACGGGCAGAGGGGAGCTGGTCAAGTGATGTTGACGAGTTGAGCGCCAGGTGAACCTCGATCCACTCACCCGGTGGATCCGACGTCATCCCCACGCGAATCCCTCGTTTTCGCCACGCGCCTGCCTGCCTGGCTGCACCCACCCAGCCATTGTCATATCCTCGACGCGTTTGTGCGCGTTCATTGTTGCCGGCATTCATTCACGTCCCCTCCACCCATCACACACCAAAACATGTCGACGCAGGCGACAGACCTTGCGCGCGTCAAGGCCGCGGTCAAGGCATGGGAGAAGGCGTTCCGCGCTGCGCACAATCGCGCGCCCACAAAGGACGACATCAGGGCGGACACGGGGGACATTGGTGAGCTTTGTGTTGCGGCCCCGCTGACGGGCAGAGCAGCAGTACGCGTTGTACCGGCGGCTGGTCAAGGCTGGGGTGTCGGCGCCATCGGTATCACAGCAGAACGGGAGCAAGGCTAGCTCCAGCACCGCCCACGAGCCAGCAACGCCCACACGCAAGTCACGCCGCAAGCCCGCTGCACAGGCGCCCGAGACCAATGCCGACGCGGGCCCGTCGCGCACCAAGCGGCCAGCCGACGTGCTGTCGACGCCGTCGCGTGGTGCGAGCACTCCGAAGCGCGCCAAGGCCGACGGCAACCCGTTCGCCAGCACCCCGAGCCGCGGCACGCCCAAGCGCGCAGGCTACTCTGTCGTCGACCCGAACCCGTTTTCTGTCAGCCCGAAGAAGCCGAGCGGGCTGTTCCCGAGCCTGGGGAAGCAGGCGGCCGACTCGGCGTCGCCGTTCATTGCGCACGACTCGCCGTTCATCCACGCCAACACGCCGCGCAAGCTGCGCGAGGTGCTCGAAGCCAACTCGCTGCGCAAGTCGCGCGAGCGGGCAGAGATCACGCCGCGGACAAAGGCGCGCAAGCGGCTCGCGGGCGAGCCCGTCGACGACACGCCGTTCAAGGTGCGCAAGCGGCGCGGCGAGCGCACGGCTGAGTCGAGCTCGAGCGTGCTTGCTGCGTCCGACGGCGTCGAGGAGGAAGAGGACGGCGACGACGACGACGAGGGCCTCGGCGAGACGCCTGTCGCGCCCGGCGCGGCGGCCTTCTCCCTCGGTCTGAGCGCGGCGCGGAACGGTACGGCGGCAGTCGGCGAGCCGCCCGTCGAGCAGCCGTCCAGGACGAACCTGTACGCTTTGTTCCAGAAGGCGCGGCAGGACAAGCCCGAGGCGGAGGCCACCGAGCCAGCGAGCGCGGGGAAGTCCGCGCACGGCAAGGGGAAGGCGAAGGAGAAGGCAAGGTCGACGCCTGTGCCGGAGACGACGACGAACGGGAGCACTGGGCGCGCCGCGACGAACGGCAGCGCCGGGCGTGCCGCACGCGCCGCGGCTATCCTCGGCGCAGCGAGTCTCGACGACGACGACGACGAAATGGACGGCGGCCAGGGCCAGGGCCAGCCGAGCACGCCCCCGCCTCCAGCCGCAGCCAAGTCGCCGGCACGCACGCCACGCCGCGCGCACGTCGTCACCCTGTCCGACGACGAGGTGGACGAGTGGGACCCCGAGGGCGAGACGCGCCGGCTCGCGGTGCGGGTGACGGGTACGCGGCGGCGCGCGGTGCGCGTTGCGCCGCGGGCCGGAATCGCGAGCGACGACGAGGGCGGCGGGGGTGGGGATGAGGTGACGGGCGATGGCGGGGAAGACGGCGACGCCGCCGCCGCCGATGAAGCCGACAGCGACAGCGAAGAGGCACCAGACCCCGCGCCGCAGGACATGCTCTCACTACTCTCGTTGCGGTCTCCGGCGGGACGCAAGGGCGAGCGGCTCGCGGACCTGCGCGTGCGCGCGCTCCTCGACCCGACGTCGGCGGCGGCCGTGCTCCTCCGCGCGCAGCGCAAGGGCCAGGACGTTTTCGGCGCCGGGGAGGACGCGGGCGTCGGCGGTGGCTGGCGCGGCGACGCGAGTGACGTCGAGGACGACCACGAGGCGCTGGATGGCGACGACGACTGGGAGAGCGACCCCGAGGGCTGGAAGGCCGAGGTCGTCGAGGAGGAGTGGTAGGCGAGGCGAGGCAGCTGCATTAGCTATTGTACATCCACTTGCATCATTCACGCCCTGCACCCCCGCACGCTGTTTTGATTCACTGCATTGATTTCTGATGTTATAACACTATTTGATGAGGCAGGGTTGAGCTCTGCACGATGCACAAATGACAAGGGGTATGTGTTGAACGAACACTGGGGTATACCGATGGATAGTAATGCTGACTCTACACGGCGGCGAGGAGCTCTTCCTCGCTCGCCAGGCCACGAGGAGATGGAAAGAAAAGACAAATGTAGGAGCCGTTTAAGCGTAGTCGTCGACCGAACCGCACTCGCAGATGAGGTTGAGGTCACCAGCGGCGTCGTCGACACGGCCGACGGTGGGCCAGAACTTGGACGACTTGAGCGAGGCGACGGGGAAGGCGGCCTTCTCGCGCGAGTAGGGCTTGTCCCACTCGCTCGAGGTGATGACGTGGAGCGGGTGGGGGGCGTTCTTGAAGACGTTGTTCTCCTTGGACTGCTTGCCAGCAACAATCTCGTCGGCCTCCTTGCGGATCTCGATGAGGGCGTTGATGAAGCGGTCGAGCTCGTGCTTGGGCTCCGACTCGGTGGGCTCAATGAGCCAGCAGGTCGAGATGGGCCACTGAGCGGTAGGGGGGTGGAACGAGTAGTCCTGGAGACGCTTGGAGAAGTCGGGGACACGGAGACCGGCAGTCTTCTCAAACTCGGCAAGGTCGATCAGGAGCTCGTGCGCAACACGGCCGTTCTTGTTGTGGAAGCGGATGTTGTAGTAGGGGCGGAGACGCTCAGCAATGTAGTTGGCGTTGAGGAGCGCAATCTTGGACGAGTCGGTGAGACCGACACCGCCGAGCATCTTGATGTAGGCCCACGAGATGAGGTTGATCGAGGCCGAGCCGAAGGGAGCAGCCGAGACGGCCGTGATGGCCTTCTCGCCACCAGTCTTGACGAGAGGGTGGCCGGGGAGGAAGGGAGCAAGGTGCTTCTTAACCGAGATGGGGCCGACACCGGGTCCACCACCACCGTGGGGGATGGAGAAGGTCTTGTGGAGGTTGGTGTGCGAGACGTCACCGCCAACGTGGCCGGGCGAGGTGAGACCGATGAGGGCGTTGCAGTTGGCGCCATCAACGTAAACCTGGCCACCGTTGTCGTGGATAATCTTGTTGGCCTCCTCAATACCCTCCTCGAAGACACCAAAGGTCGAGGGGTAGGTGACCATGAAGGCGGCAAGGTTGTCCTTGTGCTTCTCAGCCTTGGCCTTGAGGTCGGCAAGGTCGAGCGAGCCGTCGTCGAGGGCCTTGACGGGGACGACCTTGTAGCCGATCATGGCAGCCGAGGCGGGGTTGGTGCCGTGGGCCGAGAGGGGGATGAGACAGACGTCACGGTGGCCCTGGCCGTTGGACTCGTGGTAGGCCTGGATGACCTTGAGGCCGGCGTACTCGCCCGAAGCACCCGAGTTGGGCTGGACCGAGGTGGCGTCGTAGCCAGTGACGAGCGAAAGGTCGCGCTCAAGCTCGTTGAGCATGGTGGCGTAGCCCTCGGCCTGGTCGACGGGGGCGAAGGGGTGGACACCGCCAAACTCCTTCCACGACAGAGGAACCATCGAGCTGGTCGAGTTGAGCTTCATGGTGCACGAGCCGAGAGGAATCATGCCGTGGACGAGCGAGTAGTCCTTCTGCTGGAGGTGCATCATGTAGCGGAGCATGTCCGACTCAGAGTGGTGCTTGTTGAAGACGGACTGGGTGAGGAAGGGGGTGGTACGGGCAAGGTTGCCGGCGATGGGGAGGGTCGCGGCCGACTCGGCGGTGAGCGAGAGGTCACGCGAAAGCGCGTCAAGAACGGCAGGCTCAATCTCGGACTGGCCCTTGACACGGTAGAAGACGTTGACAATGTCGGTGAGGTCGAGGGGGCCGACCGACTCGTCAAGGGTGATACCAATGGTCTTGTCGTCAATCTGACGGAAGTTGATGCCAGCGGCGACCGAGGCCTTGTGGACATCGGCGGCAGAGACGCCAGCGGACGAGACGTCGATGGTGAGAGTGTCGAAGAAGTTCTTGTTCACGGTGGTGAAGCCGAGCTTGCCAAGCGACTCGGAGAGGACGCGGGTGAGGTTGTGGACCTTGCCGGCAATCTTGCGGAGACCCTCAGGGCCGTGGTAGACGGCGTACATGGCAGCCATGTTGGCGAGGAGAGCCTGGGCCGTGCAGACGTTCGAGGTGGCCTTCTCACGACGAATGTGCTGCTCACGGGTCTGGAGGGCGAGACGGTAGGCGGGGGCACCGCTCGTGTCCTTGGAGAGACCGACGATACGGCCGGGCATCTTGCGCTTGAGCTCGTCCGAGACGGCGAAGAAGGCGGCGTGGGGGCCACCGTAGCCGAGGGGAACGCCGAAGCGCTGCGAGTTGCCGAGAACAATGTCGGCACCCCACTCTCCAGGAGGCTTGAGCATGGTAAGGGCGAGGAGGTCGGAGGCGACGATGACCTTGGCGTCGTGGCCCTTGACCTTCTGGGCGACGCCGGACCAGTCGACAATCTCACCGTTCACGTCGGGGTACTGGACGAGGGTGCCGATGAGCTTGTCACCGAGCTTGTCAACCTCGGCAGCGAAGCTCTCGTTGCTCTCGGCAATCTTGAGGTCGACGCCGAAGCCAGGGGCACGTGTGCCAAGGACGGCGATGGTCTGGGGCGCGACGGTGGGCGAGACGAGGAAGACGTTCTTGCCCTTGGAGAACTTGCCCTTGGGAACACCAGCAACGCACATGGCCATGGCCTCGGCGGCGGCGGTAGCCTCGTCGAGGAGCGAGGCGTTGGCGATGGGCAGGCCGGTGAGCTGGATGGCCACGGTCTGGAAGTTGATGAGCGACTCGAGACGGCCCTGCGACTGCTCGGGCGAGTAGGGCGTGTAGGCAGTGTACCATCCTGGGTTCTCGAAGACATTGCGCTGGACGACAGGAGGGACGATGGCGTTGTGGTAGCTATTGATGTTAGCAGCATTTCTTGCCCGTTCTCACGTCCCCAGGCCGCCGGTGCCACTTTCACAGCCGCCGGCGCCACCACTACTACTCACCCCATGCCAATGTAGCTCTTGAGCGGCTTGTTCAGGCCGGCAATCTCCTCGACGCGTCTGCGGAGCTCGAGCTCCGAGTACGGCTCAATGTCGGTGGAGTCAAACTCCTTTGTGCGGACGCCCTGGGGGATGGTGGACGCGACAAAGTCGTCGAGCGTCTTGTAGCCGAGGGTGGCGAGCATGTCCTCGACATCGCGCTCGCGGGGGCCGACGTGGCGGGGCGTGAACGTGTCGAGCGGGGTGAAGATGGAGCTGGTCGAGGGGCTGAACGACTTGGAGGGCGGGTTGGGGTGGGGCTGGGTCGCGGTCGTCGAGTGGCCGACTGGGCGCGTGGGGTGGGGGTTGGCGCGGACGGCCGAGAAGTGCAGCGCGCGCGTGCGGAGCGCTGGTGCGCGGAGCGCGCGGCGGGACAGGACGGCGAGGGACATTATGGGTGGGGGAGGGGGAGGGAGAGGGTTAGGAAGAATGAGGAGGAAGCTGGGGCTAGAGGAAGCTGGCTACGGGTGTCGCGGCTAAGAGTATGGCCGGTACGGCGTGATGTGGCACAGACGCGCTGTGACTGATAGCGATAGCTAGGCTAACTGCTTTTGTGTGAGACTGCGATGCAGCAGCTCGGCGTGGTGAGTAGTGAGTCAGTGGATGGAGAGGAGTGAGGAGGAGAAAAGAGATGCGTGGGGGGAGGTTATCAGCAGGCAGGCTGCATGCAGACAGCGACGACAGCGACGATAGGCTGTGACGTTGTTTTCCAACAACTGTGTATTTTCCAAGGATGGTCGCCCTCCACCGATCCTTGGAAATTCGTGACGCGCGCGCCGTACATGGCGCCTGTCCAAATCGTCTGCAAGCCCGCCCAGCCAGGCGGCCAGCCAGCCAGCGCCCAGCCCCGCGTCTGCCATCCGTGCCCCGCCCAGCGCCCCGCCGCCCGGTTTTCCAACAACGCTCAAAGCCGGCGACCCCGCTAATCGTTAAACAGCGACAACAGGCGCGGACGGACGGGCCTCGGCGCTATGGCACGACGGCACAGGCCAACCAGCAGCGAGTGAGCGCCGCGCCGAGAGCATCCAGCGCCAGCGCTGATGCATGCTCCTCGCTACCGCCCGCGCGGGCGGCGGCGGTGACGGCGTGCATATGCATACGCTGCATAGACCGCGTCGCTCGCGCTCGCCCGAATATCTCCAGCGGGGGAGGTGGAGCAAGATCACGAGACCTTATCACTCGCCCCGATCAATCACTGCTCCCGCCCGCCCGGTGGTGCTATTGACTATGGCGACGACGCCGACGACGTGCACTGCCCATCCATCCGGGGGCCACCAGGGCAAGCGTCGTGGTGCGGCGCGCAGCGCACGCAGACGGCTATGCAGCGAACTCACTCAATTGGCGGGAGCTGGAGCCGGGCTACGCTCTCCCCGCCGACTAGCACTGTAGCCGGCGCGAGTGAGGTGAGAGAGGTAATACTAATCGGGCGCTGTCTTTGCCGCCGCCGCTGTGCTCCGTACGCCGTATTGGAACTCACAAATGCCTTTCTTGGAATTTACAGGCCTTCCCTGAAGTTGCGCTCAATGCACTCATTTCCACAATACGAACCCAGAACGGCCATTACAGCCATTACAGCCATTACACTCTTTCCAACACGCGTGCAGACCGAGCTCGTGGCGCACCAGGCACGAGGAACGTGTGGAAATGACTGCTGCATAAAGAGTTGCATTAGAAACGCGTGCGTGCACCACAAGTGCGAGTGGTGGGAGAGCTTCATCAGCATGCCCATGCCAGCTCTCGTAACGACGTGCTCAACCACCTCTTCTCCAGCATGCCAGCATTTGCTACACAATGCATGTGGTCACTCCTCCAAAATAGCGTCAATCACCCCCGCGTCAATCTTGATGCCGTGGTCGGTCAGATACTCGTCCGACCAGAACTTTGTCTGGTGGCGTGCGCCCGAGTCGCAAAGAATAGTCACAATCCGCGAGCCCTTGGGCAGCGTCTTAGCCAGGCGCACCGACGCGACGAGGTTGCACGCGCTCGACGAGCCGAGGAACAGGCCGTCGTGCGCCACGAGGTACCGCGACATTGCGACGGCCTCGACGTCGGTTATCCTGCCAGAGGTGTCAATCGCGACTCACTGCCCCACGCCTGCCACACCCACCTGTATGCGTCGTCAATGACCGCCTCGCCGAGCTCAAAGTTGTGCGTGATGCGGTTGATGCCGATGCCCTCGACGACCGTGTCGACCTGGTACCGCCTCTTGGTGCCCTCGCTTTCCTGCGGCGCGTACATGACGCCGTACCGTACCTTGTTGTACAGCCCCGAGCCCTCGGGGTCCGCGAGAACCACCTGGATGCCCGGGACGTTCTCCTTGAGATACACGCCCGTGCCCGAGATGGTACCGCCGGTTCCGGCGCCGCTGACGAACGCGTCGATGTGCCCGCCCGTCTGGCGCGCAATCTCTGGCCCAGTCCCCTGGTAGTGCGCCTGGAAGTTGGCATCGTTCTCAAACTGGTCGGCGAAGAACCCGCGCGGCTTCTGGTCGTAGGCAAGGCGGTGTGCCGGGGTCGGTACGCCGTAGACGTCGTCGCGAGTCGCCTGGGTGGATACGACGACATCTTCCTCCGTCTCCCTGCCGCCTTTGGTTGGTAGGTCGACGTTGCCAAACTCGTGGGCGCGCCGGCGGGCCAGGTTCTGGGGGTAAGTGATGGGGTGTCTTTGCGAGGCGTTCGACAGCACTCACAACAAACTGGTTCTGGTCGACAATGCTGACGGGCGGGACGCGCTCCACTGTCGCGCCGAGACGTTCCAGCACAAGCACCTTGTCGATCGCGACGTCGCTCGGCATGATGATGTGTGCCTCGTAGCCCCTGCGAGCTGTCAGATGTACGTTACTCAACATGCCATCTTGACCCACTTGGCCTTGCCCACAGTTGCCAGTGAGATGCCCGTCGACCCGACCGTGCCCTCGAAGAGCACGCTCCCAGTGTGCGGGTGGAGGAGGCCGCGCGCCTCGGCGTCCTCAATGACCTTGAGCGCTACGCGGTCCTTTACACTGCCGCCGGGGTTGAGGAACTCGCACTTTCCGAGGATCTCGACGCCCAGCGCGTCCGACAGCGACGCGATGCGCACGAGCGGCGTGTTGCCGATCAGGCCCGCGACACCGGGCACGATCTCGTCGGAGCGCAGCTCGATCGGGCGCGGCGGGAGTGCCTTAGCCGCGCGCAGGCGGCGCTTGGTCGCGCGCTTGTTCTGCACATACAGCGCGACCGACGACGACGAGAGCGAGAGCGCGATGCCGACTGCCAGCCCGATGAGCAGGTCGCGCGTAAGCCGGCGCGGCAGGCGCGCGCCGACGCGCTCCCACACGCGCGAGTTCCATGCCGCCAGGGCAGCGAGCGCGCTCGACAGCCCCGTTGTTGCGGCGCTGCTGCTGCTGCTGCTGCTCATGTTGTTGTGTTGTGGAGGAAGGAGCGGTCCTGCAGTTTGCCTTGTCAAGGGCAGAGCCATTTCGTCATTCCTTCGGCGTGCGGAGTTTGGACATACTCCGTGCCATCGGGCGCCGTCCGTGTGACCGCCTGGCCGTTCACCGGCGAGCGTATCCATCTCGAGCTACTATCGTCAACATCTCGACTGGCCGGGTTGCACCCATAGCCGGATAACAGCAGCAACAGCAGCAGCATCGACATCGACTGCGACAAAGGCAGCTTTATCTTGGACAACACTCTCTGCAACTCTCGTACTCACGCACTCTTCGTCGCCAGCCGCAAAGCCACGCTCTCCAAATCAAAGCCTCCACGCTCAGGCCTCTCCTCCCTTAACAATGACGCAACAGGCCTCCTCCTTCGACCTCGTCGACATCCCCACCGACCAGCTCCTCAGCAACGTCGCTGCAGTCAAGGGATCGCTCGTGCTCGTCACCGGTACGTTGATCAGATGCACACTTGCATGGTCTGTGTTGCTGACAGCTCCAGGTGGTGCTTCTGGCTTTGGGCGCCTCCTCGCCGTGGAGCTCGCCAAGGCTGGGTGAGTCGAGTGGAGCCTCCAACCACCCTGCATGCTGCATGCACGCGCAGGCGTCTTGGCCACGTGTATTTTGCTGACAGCACCCAGCGCTTCGCTCTTCCTGGTCGACGTTAACGAGGTCGCGCTGGCCGCTCTCGTGGCCGAGATCAAGGGCAAGGGAGGGTAAGTCGATGCCCGAGTAGTAGCTAGTTTTAGAGTGGCAAACTTGAAACTAGGCCGACCAGTGCGTTTCCGGCCACCGCTAACTTCCTGATAGCTCGGCGGCCTCTGCCCTCGCCGACGTCACGAGCACGGACGCTCAGCGCGCCGCATTCGAAGGCTGTGTCAGGGCGTTTGGCCGCGCCCCCGACATTGTGTACGCCAACGCCGGCGTTAACGGCAACGACAACTTTGAGGAGGACGACGGTGGTGAGTGGCATGTTGTGGGTGAACGCGCCTAACTTTGATAGGAGACGCGCCCAAGCCGTGGCGTGACATCACCTTCAAGATCAACTTTCGCGGCATGGTCATCACGTCGGCTGTCGCCCAGGAGTTCTGGGCCAAGTCGCCGGCTAAGGCCCCGCGCCGCCTTGTCTTCACCGCCAGCATGGGTGGCATCAACGGCATTCCGTCAGGCTCGTGCTACGCCGCCAGCAAGCACGCGACTCTGGGCATCTGGAAGGGCATTGCCGACGACCTCGCGTCGGGCAAGCTGAGCGGCTTCACGTGAGTGTGCCTCTGCAGCACCTGCGCTTTGGGCGACGACACAAGAACTGACATGTTTCAGTGTCCACGCCGTCTGCCCCTTCTTCGCTGCCACCGGCATTCTGCCTGCGCTCGTTCGCTTCTTCCTGGCGGGCGTCCCCCTCGTCGCGGTCCCGACCGTGTCCAACTCGCTCGTCTACATTGCTGCCGGGTCCAAGGACCTCGGCAGCGACGGAGCCATCCTCCTTCCTGATGCTGGCAAGCCGACCATCCTCCGCGCCAAGAACTACGACCCGTTCACACAGGAGCTGACCGATGCTCTGGACAGGAGGATTGCTCGCGAACCGTGAGTTGCAGGTGGATGATTGTGTCTGTGCTTTTCATGGACCATGGGATTGTGGCCCATGGCAATGTGCCTCCGTCGTCGGTGGACACGCCGGCCAACTTGGTTTCGCCGGCGTGCCTACGGATCGACGATTGAAGATCTGATGTCGAGATCTATTCAACCGCGAGCCGACTTCCGTTGGAGCATTGGGCTGATTGCGTTCGTTACAGGAGCAACCAGGCTGCTGGTAGCTGGGGCCAGTGGTTTAGCGACGTCAGCAACATCTTCAACCGCACCGCTGCGGCGGCGTAAATAGAGTCGCAGCCAAGCCATGCGGGCGACCTGATGCGGATGCGAAGAGGCGGTAAGCGTTTGGCGGTGAGTGGTGAGAACCAAAGTGGATTGGTGAAGGGTTCCGATGTGGGCTAGAGCAACTTCTGCCTAAACTGGGCGGTTCCAGGAGCCAGATCCTGTCTCACTGGTCCCTTTGGCCGTGGGCATTATGGTCGAGCTGGTGGCCTGAGGCTTGCTTGGAGCTTGTGTCCAGAACAACACGCGCGTGCGCGCGCTCGTGCGCGTGCTCTCAGATTAGCTCGTGCAGTGGCGTGAATCTTTGAAGCGACAATGGCTGACGAAAGGTTAGCCAAGGACGCGATGCGCGTGTGATTGTTTGAATTGGAGTCAAGTGTGCAGGTGCGCGTGGGGGCGGCGCGATGTAGCGGGTGGTTGTTCACTACACGGGTAGTTAGTAGCCTGGTGTCGGTCCCGATGACATGGTTGTAAATACCCCGCGAGGCCGTAAGCGGCTAGGGGCGACTGTCGAGAGTGCCGTGCTCAGGTGTTGGTGCTTGTTGTCGCCTGATGCCGTTCACCGGAGGTCGGCGGGTGCTCGGCCCGGTGCCCGCCCACACCCGACCCGCGTTTTCAGTGCATGCCGCTTGCAGCAACGCAACACTGCAGTGGTTGTCGACGACGACGACGTCGCCGCTGCCGTCTGGGTCTGCCCGCTGGCTTGCATGGCTGGCCGGCCGGTCGCGGCACGCGATGCAAACAAGCGAGCCAGAGACGGCCAAAGAGATCTAGGGGCGAGAGTGGGGGGGGGGGGGGACACGGCAGTGCATCATTCCCCTGTAGGCTGCAAGCGTCATGTCGGTTCCTGAGCGGCGCAGCCGGTCAGGCTGCCAGCCGGCGCCAGTGTGAGCGACACAGACACAGACACAATGGTGTCCGTACGGCAAGGCGATGAGCATGGCTGGGGCTGGCTGGCTGGCTGGCTGGTCTGGCCAGACACGGAGACTTGGGCTTGGCAGAGGATCTGGCAGATGTATGTGTGTATGTTGCTCGTCGTTGCCCCCCCCGTTCCCCCCCCTCCCCCCACGCCCCCGCCGTCGCCGCTCGCAGCGTCGCCGTACCCCGCGTGCTGCGCCCGCCCCCCGCCAGATCTCGGCGAAATTGGACGAGATCTGGGAGGGGCGTCTGGCGGCGCCACGCGCGCCATCCCCCCCTTGGCCGTGCTCTGCTCGCGCGCGCCAGAGCGGATTAAGCTCCGAGATCGCCCGTGACGTCGTTTGTCGACGTCGTCGTTGTTGCAGGTGCTGCCTGTCGATTGCTGCTGCTGCTGCTGCTGCTGCTGCTGCTGCTGCTGCTGCCGCTGAGCCGCCGAGCGGCCGAGCGGCCGGTGCACCCCGCCCTGCCAGCCCGCCTGCCCGTGCATGCGGCCCAGCCGGCGCGGAGGCGGCGCTGGCCGCTGCCTGCCTGCGAGATCTGTCGGCCGGTTTGCGTCTCACCTGAATGTCGCGAGGTGGGATTGATGCGTGTGCAGCAGCAGCAGCAGCGGAGTGGGCGAGCTGCCGCCAGATCGACAGCAGCAGCAATGGGGACAAGCGAGCGAGCCGAGTGCGTGCGTGCGTGCCGTGCGCGGCAGCCGCTGGCGTGTTGCTGGTGTCTGTCGCTGGCGCCCTGTCGCCGCCTCCGCCGCCCGTGTAGCTCGTGTCGTCTGGATGTCGTGCGTGGCGTGGCGTGGCGTGGCGTGGGTGGGTGCGTGCTGCTGCGTGCCGTCCCTGCCGGCCGCCTGCCGGCCTGCCGGCGGGTTGCGGCTACTGCTGGTGCCCCTCCTCCCCTGCAGGAGCGGGAATGCGCTATGAGCTGCTGGTGCTTGTGCTGGTGCTGGTGCTGGCTGCCCGCTGCTGCTGCCGCTGCCGCCGCCTGGCGCGGCCCACAAATAATACTTTAGCGCTTTAGCGTCGACGACGGCAGCGTACTACTCACTTTTGGGTGCGTCGTCGTGCGTCGTGCCGGTCGTGCCGCGTCTCATCCAATCTCGCAGCGAGTCAGTCAGCAGCCAGCAGCCGACAGCAGATCCTCGTACCCTCGTCCATCCCGCCCCCCGTCGTCGTCGTTGTCGTCGTCGTCGCAGTCTCCCCTTGCTCCTCCTCGCTCCTCCTCGTGGCTGCGCGGAACTTCCCTTCTTATCCGCTGCCAACAAGCCGCCGCAGCAACAGCACCAGTGGCCGCCGCCTCGTATCTCGCATCTGGCCGGCTCGACTCTCTCACATCTATCTCGCTTCTTGCGGCCGTGCCCTATCCCTCTCCCTCTCCCTCTCGCTTCCCCTTCCTCCCCCCTCTCCCTCTCCCTCCGTCACTTTCCCGCCGCCGTACTACGTCACCTGTCGCAGCCCTCGCTGCCTCCGCCTCCGCCTCCGCCGCCGCCGCGCCGTCGAGAATCATCATCCACCACCCTCACACCCCCCGCGCGCGCCTTGTCTTGCAATCATCATCACAGTCATACAGCAGCATCATATCATCATCGGCACAACCCACCACCACTGCAAACCACAACCCCCAAACGACGGCACGCACACTGTATCCATTACACAACTGCAATCGAGCTCTCCCCCACCCCGTCCACCCCTTGCGGCATTCTAAACTCAGACTCGTGTAATCGCTCGCCAAAGTTGTCCCATCCCACACGGCGGACGAGCCGACTTCCGTCCCGACCTACCTCGACAACCCATCCTCCCTTAACAGTGCTGCTTGTCGTGCATCGTTTTCACCAGCTGCCCCCCCCCCCCCCCCCCCGCCCCCCCCCCCGCCGGGGGGGGGGGCGGGCCGGCCCCCCCCCGCGCGCGGGGCCCGC